>JARQAD010000010.1:27383551-27493551 GCA_029955455.1 Quercus agrifolia | reverse complement strand
TTTATTTGGTGCCTAAATGTACTCATTATTCTTATATTTTGATTTAGGATGCAAATGGAGGCGTTAAGTGCAAAACGTAGCTAATTGGGCGATTTTGGACAGCTTTGACATTTCTTCATAATTTGGGCATAACTCTCTCATCCAAGCTCCGATTGAGATGATTCAAGATGCTATGGAATGCCAAGACAAATCTCTACAACTTTCATGTTTTGAGTTTTGAGAGATACGGGCTTAATTAAGGTCGAAATCGGGCTTTAAGTTGCTGCACCTGCACTGCTGACATTCTAATATGCATATTAGATGTGATTTATTTTTGGAAGCCTCCAGATCTGATGCACGGAATTTCCAGCTGAAAAACACCACTTTCCTAGTTATATTAGGACTTTGTTTTATTTTTAATATTTTTCCTTAATTAGTTAGATTTGGATATTATTATTGAGAATATTTTTAGGAGATTTTGTAGGCTTGGGAAAGGGGGAATTAACGTGTAAAAGGGGGAGGAGAAATCAGAATTACACACACACACGCCTCTCTCTCCCCTCTTCTCTTATTTTTTCCTTTGAGTTTTAATCATGGCCTTGCGTGGCTAAACTTTTATACTTGGTCGAAGGAAACTGAAGCCTCGAAATCAATAAAACCGTGAGATCTAATTTGTTTTTATTGTTCGATTTATGCTTTGAATATCGGATCTTCTTCTATACTTATTTTCATGATTGTCTCGTTTAATTACTAGGAGGCCTACTAGTTTATTATTCATTGCAATCTATTGCTAGGTTAGATATCAAATCCGAAATTGTTTGATCTCTCTAACTTGTGAAACAACCAAGATTTAATGATTTGATGCGTCAGAAATTATTAGATCTTAGAAAGAACACTTGACTAAATTAAATACAACTGCTTGTGCTTGTGTTGTTTAGTTTCATCGATCTTTCTCATTCTTAAGGTTGCTACTAGATTAAACCTTTAGCGCTTGTCTTGGGTTGTTTAGTAGTTAGGGTTTATTAGATCGCTTGTTTTCTAATTAACTACGACTAAGGAGAGATAGGAAAATAGTTCCAACAGTGAATATTCAAAATGTGAATTGATATATACTTGCATCGATGATCAGTTCTAAAATTCCGATGGTGGATGTTGACTTGGACCAAGGTTTGTTCTCTTGATTGATTTTGATATTTTAATTTGAATTGTTCCTTAATTGTTTTTCTTAAAATTGTTTTCATTATACTAAAACCCCCCCCCCCCCCTTCTTGTTCACGTTGCATAAAACTAGGCTAGATACTCTCCGTGGGAACGATCCTTACTCACACTACTACATATATTTTTAGGAGTATAGGTTTTATTTTTGGTTGCTTGCGACAGCACACCATTTCTCCATTTAATGCACTAGATCTTCCCCAAAGTTAAAATGAGATCTAGGTTCATGATTCTTTATCAACCATCATTAAATGGTCTTCCGTTCATATTTCCTCCATCACTACTATATAAACCCTCGCCCTCCTTCATTTCAAGACACAAAACCCCCTCTCTTCTCTTTTCTTGAGTTCTAGCAAGTTGAGTAGTCTTGTCGTATCTTGGTCTTCTTGAGACTGAAGGTATTGAGTGAGACTCACTCTTCCCCTCCTAACTCTTCTTTTCCTCCACCTTTAGGACCTCCCTCAAAAGTCTCCTCTTCCACCATATGGATCTTGCATGAAGGTATAATCATTTTCCCTAATTGTTTTTAGTGTTACCTTGATGAGAGTTTAAGATTAAAGCATGATAATAATCATTTAAATTTCTTTGAATATGTTTGAATGTTCTTAGTTGTTCTTATATGTTCTTCACATGTTCTTGGTTGTTCATCACATGTTCATGCATGACACTAATTTCGATTTTAAACCCACATTAAAAACATGAAAAATATGTTTGTTTAATAATTCTTTTAAATTCTTGAATCTAGGATATCACCATCCACACATATTTACTAGAATTTATTTTTCAATCCAAATGGAATACTTAATAAATTAAATTAGGGTTTATCACATGCATACACTTTAAATTCAACATGTAAATTGATTGATAACATATTGGATGATGTGATATGTATGTTGGCCATCATAATCTAGAAGACCGACTTCACCAGGCAAGGTAGGTGCCTAACACCTTCCCACTGTGTAACATAGCCTCCGAGCTTAGATCAAGAGTTAGTAAATCGAATGCTTATCCATGTAATTTTCAATTTTTTTATTGTAACTAGGAAATAAAGCCATGCATTTTATCTTAAATTGTATCTGGGACCAAAGCCATGTAATTTCCTATGATCAATGTAAATTCAATTTCAAATTAATAAAATGAGGAATTTTTCAATTTTGGTTTTCTTATTGTAAAACCCTTAATCTAAAGGGGAAAATATAATCAGTCGAACCTCCATTTTGAGAGGCAGTAACACGACTCCACCCATTCACGTAGGTTTGGCCCAACATCCTTAAAAAATGGGCCAGGAGCGCGGTTTCTCACACAGGGCAAATGGTGTGATGAGAGGGAAAGCATTGCCCAGGCGACCATCACCTATTTTGAGAACATTTACACAACGACCCATCCAACACAGGTTGAAGAGGTAACCGCAGCTATTCCCACTAGAGTGACTAAAGATATGAATGCAAATCTCACTCGGGACTTCACCAAGGAGGAGGTAACCATCGCTCTCAAACAAATTCATCCCACCAAGGCACCAGGGCCCAATGATATGTTCGCTATATTTTATCAGAAATATTGGAACATTGTGGGCTATAATGTCACTAATATGGTTTTAAATGTTCTCAATGACAACTTGTCCATGGCAGGGCTTAATAAAACAAATATATCCCCATCCCCAAAACAAATAATCCCAAGAGAATGTCTGAATTCTGCCCCATCAGTCTCTGTAATGTAGTGTACAAAGTTATTTCTAAAACCCTTGCCAACTGACTAAAAATCCTCCTTCCCCACATTATTACAGAAAACCAAAGCGCCTTCACCTCAAACCAACTCATTATTGATAATGTGCTTGTGGCTTTTGAATTAATGAACTTTTTAAATCACAAAACTACAGAGAAGGATGGCTTCATGGCAACCAAGCTCGACATGAGCAAGGCCTTTGATAGAGTTGAATGGGTTTCAACACTAGGTGGATAAATTGGGTAATGCAATGTATCACATCAGTGACTTACTCAGTTCTCATAAATGGAGCCGCCTATGGAAATATCACCCCAACTAGAGGACTTTCCCAAGGGGACCCATTTTCCCCAAGCCTCTTCCTTCTTTGTGCCAAGGGTCTCTCTGCCCTCATACATGAAGCTGCTTGAAACTAGCACTTGACAAGCATATCAATTTATAAAGGCTATCCAAGAGTCACTCACCTCTTCTTTGCGGATGACAGCATTCACTTTAGCAAAGCAAACGCTGAAGCGTGCCAAGAGCTAAAACAAATCCTTCAAAAATATGAAGAAGCCTCAAGCCAAAAAATTAACACGGACAAATCCTCAGTGTTCTTTAGTCCCAACACAACTCAGGCAGTTAAAGATGAGATTTTTGCCATCCTTGGCCCCATGCAAGACTCAAGACATACCCAATACCTAGGCCTCCCATCATTCATTGGAAGATCCAAAAAGCAAGTCTTTGCTATCTTGAAGGAGAGGGTTAAGCAGAAGCTAGCTAGCTGGAAGTTCAAACTTTTCTCTATGGAGGGAAAGGAAATCTTCATTAAGGCAGTAGCACAAGCGATTCCCACATACACTATGAGCTGCTTCCAACTTCCCCAAAGCTTATGTGATGATCTAGAGAGCATGATGAGGAATTTCTAGTAGGGTCAAAAGCAACAAGAAACCAAGATGTGCTGGATTAGCTGGAAAAAGATGTGTACTTTGAAAGCTAAAAGAGGCATGGGGTTCAAGAACTTGCAAGCTTCAACCTAGCCATGTTAGCTAAGCAAGCTTGGCAAATCCTTTAAAATCCAAACTCTCTTGTTGCCCGTGTCCTTAGAGCCAGATACTTCCCCATGGGTGATGTTCTAAATGCCAAGCTTGGTAACTCCCCATCATATTCTTGGAGAAGCATTCACAACAGCCTCGAAGTCATAAAGAAAGGAACTCGCTAGAGAGTAGACAATTGAAAAATGATCCATATATGGGATGACAGATGGCTGCCAACTCCATCCACTTATAAAGTCATCTCCCCCCCCCCCCCAAACAACAACCCAGAATTTCCAATGGTCTCCTCACTCATAGACCCTATCTTAAAATGGTGGAAGGCAAACTTACTACGAGCGACTTTCCTCCCCTTCGAAGTTGAAACAATTCTAAGAATTCCTTTGAGTCACAATTTGCCTAAAGACAAAATAATCTAGTTGGGGAATAGCCAAGGTGAGTTAACAGCAAAAAGTGCCTACCATATTGCCCATAAATTAGTGGAATCAAATAACGAGGGTGAAAGCTCCTCAGGGGATCCCTATAGGACACTTTGGAAGAAGCTTTGGCACCTAAACCTCCTAGCAAAAGTTAAGATATTTGCTTGGAGGGTGTGTGTCAACAGGCTACCCACAATGGAAAACATTAACATCATAGGCATCAATAGCAACAAGACCTACCCAATTTGCAACTACGCACCCGAAAACACCAACCATGCTCTCCTCAACTATGAGTTCACCACTCAAGTTTGGAACTTGTGGCCTGAAAATCCCCTAAGCACCCAAATTGGCAAATTGACTTTCCAAGACTTAGCCATCTTCATCCTTACCCAAAACTCTTCACAAGACCTGGGAATTTTCTTTGCTGCAACATGGACCATCTGGTATAACAGGAATAAGATTGTCCATAATGAAAACTGTCTTTCTCCATAACAGGTTTGGCAAATGGAAAAAAGCACAGTGGAAGACTATTCAAGTGCTGCTAGCATGGACTTCTCCCCTCTTAGACTACCCCCCACCAAATGGGAACCTCCTCCCTTAGGAGTTTTCAAGAAAAATGTCGATGGGGCTACATCGGACCAAAACAGGAACTCTAGCATCGGAGTCATTGTTAGGGACAGCAAATGTCAGCCAATTGCTGCCCTCTGCAATTTTCTGCGTACTAGTTATGGCCATGGAGCAAGAAATTCAGCTTCCTCGAGTCATTTTTGAATCAGATGCACTCATTGTCATCCAAGCCATCAACGACAAGGTCACAGGGAACAACTTTGGCCACTTCATTTAGGAATTTCACCAAGCTCGTGACATGTTTGAAACATGCACCTTCAAGCATCTAAGCTGGGATCACAATAAAGTTGCTCATGAGCTAGCCCAATATGCTTGTAGGGGTGAATGTTCTCTTATCTGGAAGGGAGTTACCCCCCCTATGGTTTCTTCCTAATTCAATATGATATTTGTATTGAATAGCTGTAATGCCTGGTTGTAGCTGAACTCTTAATGCTTGTATCCCTTTTATTGGTTTTAATGTCATTTCATTCCCTTTCAATATATATATATATATATATATAGACCTATTACCTCAAATTTTATTGCAACATTTTGCATAAACTGTAGCAATGACTTTGATATTATTGCTACAATTTGTTTTCGTTGTAATAAACATTTTTTATTTTAGTGTTTGTTTTAATCAACGTACATGTATTTTTCCTTCATCATCAATTCATCATTCAATATGATTCCAAAAATAAAAAAGTAAAAAAGCATACTATCATTAATTCATTAATTGGAGATATACAAAGAGCAAAAAATTGTAGGCATTTTTTCTCCAAACATAAAGAAGAAAAAATGTTGTTGATTACAATGGTTTGCATCAAAACTTGTTTGTTCATAGTAGCATGAAAGTGTAATCATTATATGTACTAACCAAAAAAAGATAAACAAATTGAATCAATTCAATTGACAAAAAAAACAAAAACAAAAACATAAAATAATTTGAGGAGCAAGATGTCTTTCTTATTGTATCACCAAACCAAACCCTTTTGGCCTTAGATTATATTTGGAAACCAAAAAAAAAAAAAAATTCATCAGAGAAACCAACTCTTCTTCTGGTAATTTGCCATGAAAAGCAATAACACAATCAGTGACGCAGGAGCCCAAGACATTAATGACTCTTTCTTGAAGGAGTAGCAAGTCTTGTCTAATCTTAAATTGTTGTTGTTGTTGTCAACATTATCTCTTAAAATCTCAAACTTGTATTTGGAAATCTCGGGTGATGCCAAGCAGTGCAAAATTATCACCACTAACAAAGGCATTAATGCCTTAAAGAGTGCCCAACCCATTGACGTATGTGATCCCATTCCCAAGGGTTTCTAGATGCACACATTATCAATACTGAAACGCCATAACATGACAAGAAAGATGGAAAGCACCACCAAGATTAGTACCAATTCTATCATGGAGGAGGGGGATTTTTTGCCTTTTCTCTTGTAGTTGTAGTCAACCATATCCATCAATAATAAAACCAGTCACAAAAACCAAATGTATATCTTACAACCCACAACAGAACAAACCCACCAAAATTGAAATCTTGATCCAAGATTTGATTTCTTTTTGATGAATTGGTTTCTAGGGGTTATGTTGATTGTTGAAAAACTTTCATTTTCCTAGAGAGAAAAGGAGAGAGAGTTGCAATGACACCAAAATTTCTTTGATTTTTTTTGGTTTGTGTTGAAGCAATTTTTATAGTTGTTGTACAATATAGCTTTATTTACTTTTATACCCTAGATTTTCTTCTTCAATGCTTTTTTTTTTTTTTTTTTTTTAACGTAGTTTCTTTTGTTTGGACTATAGACTTATGAAAACTTTTGTGTGTGTGTGTGTTTTTTTTGGTTGAAATAATTATATTTTCTTTCATTTTATTATTGATTCTATCTGTTTTTTTTTTCTTTTTCCTTTTTTGGACCTTCATTTTAATTTGACCTATTACTGTTTATATTCCCACATGATTCACACATTAATTAAAAATATTTTAATAATATTATCAAAACTATCTTAATAATTAGTGAACAACTTGAAATTTTTTGCACCTAGAATAAATGAACTACTTAGTAATTAATGGGTCACCTGATAAAAACAAACATTAATTTTATAATTTGTAACACATATGGTGTGCCACTTAGGGGTAAGAACGATAAATAAGATGCAACTTTTATTATATTAAAGCAGAAAATTATACTAGATGAGTAAAATAAATTAAAAAAAAATTATTTTGAAAATTCTTGAAACTTTTGGAAATAGAATTTCAGTTTGAGTAGCATTTTAAATTTCTATAAATTTAGGTAATAAAGTCTTACTTAAAATACACAATTTTAACAATTAATAAAGCACTTGATATTTTGGTAATAAGGTTTCATCTTAAAGTAATCTATCTTAATAATTAATGAAGCATATGACAAAAGCTCATTTTGTGTACCATATACATTGCCCAACTACATCCTATAGCATTCAACTTTAATCTTATAAAGATATAATATGACGGGTAATTCTACGATACCCCCCCTAAAAAAAGGGGGGTACGGTACCCACTAATAGGTAACCTGTTATACCAGGTTACTTTTTTCTTACATTTGACGGTTCCATCTTCACATTGTGCAGTTTCAATATCACATGTGACAGTTATTTTCACACATTTGGTAGTTCCCTTACTTTTTTCTCACATTTTATGTTTTCATCCTCACATTGTGCAGTTCCAACATCACATGTGACAGTTCTTTTCTCATATTGAGTGGTTCCATTACTTTTTTTCTCACATTTGATGGTTTCATCCTCATATTGTGCAGTTCAAACATCACACATGACAGTTCTTTGGTCACATTGGGTGGTTCCCTTACTTTTTTCTCACACTTGATGGTTCCATCCTCAAATTGTGCAGTTCCAACATCACATGTGACGGTTATTTTCTCACATTTGATGGTTCCCTTACTTTTTTCTCACATTTGATGGTTTCATCCTCACATTATGCAGTTCCAACATTACATGTGATAGTTCTTTTCTCACATTGTGCGATTCCCTTACTTTTTTTTTCTCACATTTGATGGTTCTATCCTCACATTGTGCAGTTCTAACATCATATGTGACACTTCTTTGGTCACATTGGGTGGTTCCCTTACTTTTTTCTCACACTTGACAGTTCCATTCCATCCTTACATTGTGCAGTTCCAACATCACATGTGACAGTTCTTTTCTCACATTTGATGGTTCCCTTACTTTTTTCTCACATTTGACGGTTTCATCCTCACATTGTGCAGTTCCAACATCACATGTGACAGTTTTTTTCTCACATTTGGTGATTTCCTTAACTTTTTTTTTTCACATTTGACGGTTCCATCCTCACATTATGTGGTTCCAATATTACATGTGACAGTTCTTTTATTACATTTAGTGGTTCCCTTACTTTTTTCTCACATTTGACAGTTCCATCCTCACATTGTGCAGTTCCAACATCACATGTGACAGTTTTTTCTCACATTTGGTGATTCCCTTACTTTTTTTTTCTCACATTTGACGGTTTCATCCTCACATTGTGTGGTTCCAATATCACATGTGACAGTTCTTTTATTACATTGGGTGGTTTTCTTACTTTTTTCTCACACTTGATGGTTCCATCCTCACATTGTGCAGTTTCAACATCACATATGACAGTTCTTTTGTCACATTGGGTGGTTCCCTTACTTTTTTCTTATACTCGACGATTTCATCCTCACATTGTGCAGTTCCAACATCACATGTGATAGTTTTTTTCTCACATTTGGTGGTTTCCTTACTTTTTTTCCTCACATTTAACGGTTCCATCCTAACATTATGCGGTTCTAACATCACATGTGACAATTCTTTTGTCACATTAGGCGGTTCCCTTACTTTTTTCTCACACTTGACGGCTCCATCCTCATATTCTGCAGTTCCAACATCACATGTGATCGTTTTTTTCTCACATTTGGTAATTCTCTTACCTTTTTTTTTTCTCACATTTGTTGGTTTCATTCTCACATTGTGCAGTTCCAATAAGACATGTGACAGTTTTTTTGTCACATTGCGTGGTTCCCTTACTTTTTTCTCACACTTGACGGTTTCATTCTCACATTATGCAGTTCCAACATCACATGTGATAGTTCTTTTGTCACATATAGTGGTTCATTTTTTTTTTCCTCAAATTTGATGATTCCATTGTTATATTAAACAGTACCAACATCGCATCTATTCTATTTTTGTTACATGTGACAGTTCTTTTCTCACATTTGGTGGTTCCCTTACTTTTTTATTACATTTAACGGTTTCATCCTCACATGTGATGTTGGAACTATGCAATGTGACAGTTCTTTTGTCACATTTGATAGCTCCATTGTCGCATTATGCCGTACCAACATTACATATGGTCGTAGCCAACCCAAACCAACCCCACCAAATTACCTAATAATCGAAAAATATATATAACAAAAATACTCCTAAAGTCTCTAAAATTATGAAATACCCTTAAATATACAAAAATTACCAAAACACATTTTAATAATTAAAAAATTACCAAAATGACCTCGAAACTCTCAAAAATTATTGGAATATCCTTAAAACATGTTGGAACTACACAATGTGACAGTTCTTTTGTCACATTTGACAATTCCATTGGCGCATTATGTCGTACCAACATTACATATGGTCGTAGCCAACCCAAACCAACCCCACCAAATTACCTAATAATCGAAGAATATATATACCAAAAATACTCCTAAAGTCTCTAAAATTATGAAATACCCTTAAATATATAAAAATTACCAAAACACATTCTAACAATTAAAAAATCACCAAAATAACCCTGAAACTCGCAAAAATTATTGGAATATCCTTAAAACCTAAAAAATGACCAAGATGACCCTAAAATCTAAAAAATGACTGAAATGCCCTCTAAACCTAAAAAATATTCAAAATACCCTTAGATACAAAAAATAAAATTACCTAAATGACCATGAAACCTAAAAAATGACTGAAATGACCTTGTAACTTTAAAAATGATAATAATGCCCTTAGAACCTAAAAAATGACCGTAATGCACCTTAAACATGAAAAATTACCGAAATGACCCTAAAACCTTAAAAAAATTTGAAATACTCTTGAAACCTATAAAATGACCAAAATACCTCATTAAACTTGAGAATGGTAAAAATACACCCGAAACCCTCAATAATTACTGGAATACCCTTAGAACCTAAAAATGATCAAAATACCTTTAGAACTTAAAAAATGACCAAATGACCCTAAAACCTAAAAAAAAATGTCCGAAATTACCCTAAAACATTTAAAAAAAATGATCAAAATAACCAAAAAAACCTAAAACAATGATAAAAAATGCCCCATAACACTTGAAAATGACCAAAATACTTTTGAAACCCTTGAAAATTACTAAAAGACCCTTAGAACCTAAAAAATAACTTAATGACACCGAAACCTAAAAAATGACCGAAATGACCTCGTAACCTAAAAAATTACTTAAATATGCTTAGAACCTTGAAAATGACCATACTTTTGTCACATTCGATGGTACCCTTACTTTTTTCTCACATTTGACAGTTTCATTGTTACATTAGGCAATACCAACATCACATCTGATTATACTTTCGTTACATTTGGTGATACCGTTATTCTTTTCTCACATTTGATAATTCCAATGTCACATTGGGCAGTACCAAATCACATATGATCATACTTTTGTTCTATTCAATAGTTCTATTATTTTTTTCAAAAAAAAAAAAAACAATAGTTCTATTATTTTTTAGTTACATTAGGAAGTACCAATATCGCATATACTTTTATTGATTCATAACAATCTTTGCAATAATTAAAATGTTAACAATGAATTTTCCCAAAATAATTATAAACTTGAAAATTAACAAAAATACCTGAAAATTAAGGATTTCAAAAAATAGTCCTAAAAATATATAAAATGACTAAAATACATTTTTAAACTTTCAACATTAATATAAAAAAAAAATCACTAAAAATGAACAAAGTAGCTCTAAAAATGCCTAGAATGATTACAATACTAAGGGCCCGTTTGGATAGTCTGTTCACAAATGTGCGTTTTAAAAACAAGCGTTTTTAAAACCTGCATTTTGTAAACATCATTTTAAAAACCACAGATAAGCATTTGGTAAAAATGTGAAAATATGCATTTTTATTTTTAAAGTTACATTAAGCGTTTGAATAAGCTATTTTAAAAATGACTGTTTTGAGTGTAAATTCCAAAAAATGACTTAACTATTTTGTTAAGGTAATTTGGTCATTTTTCCTTTAATCAATGTTTTTTAAATTATTATTAAAAATATGTAATTAAGCTTGACAATTACATTAATAATAATAACAATATTTATATAATTTAAAATTGAAAAAGAAAAAAAAAAACCCGTCAAGAGGAAGATATTAAAATGATTAGGAAAATGATTATATTAAAATAATTACTAAGAAAATAAGCAGAGCTAATTGGTATAACTCAAGGGAATCAAACAAGTATTAAAGTAAATTTAAGATCATGAAATAAGCAGAGCTTATCAAAGTCATTGACAAAGAGTTGAAACTTGAAAGTGGAGGTAGATAATGTTGTCATTAAGTAATCCATTTTTTTTAAGATAAACAAGTTTTGGCCCCAAGTAAGAGGAACAGTAGTGACCTCCACTTCATGAGGCAAAGGTCCCCAACCGATTATGCTGCTCCCTTGGGGTTGTTTTTAAGTCATCCATATAGTTTCAAAAAAGTGAGTATTCAAGGTCGTCATTTTTTATTTATTTATCAACCTCATCAAAGGATCTATACTTCTACCTCCAATAGTAAAGTTTTGTCCCAAAATCTCTTAGCAGCAATGAGCCAATAACAATCATTGTTGACAAATATCTGATACAACTCAAAATAATACTCATTTGTCCTTTTGGAAAATGTCTGTATGGTACTTAAAAGCAAAGAGTAACAACAAAGCTCAAATGGTAGCTCATAATAAGTTTATTTCCACACTCAAAGCCTCTTCGTTTTAGAATCACTTTTCAATAGTGTTATCCCAGAAAGCTTCTTGAGCTCATACAACAATCCAACTGATAACAGGAAACAAAAGAAAAATAAGCTAAAAATGAACAAAACCCAACTAAACTTGGCATTTTGCTACTATTATAGCATATGCATTAACTGGTGTGTATCAGTAGACATACATGTATTTTGTCGAAGACACAACATGACATTTGTATAAACATAAATTAGTAGCAGTGGCAAAGAAATTGGTGTGCTATTTTTTTGAGGTTGCCAAGTTAGGTATGGAAATCATTCGGTACATTGATCTAAAATGTGACTGGTACTCCAGTAAGCGTTTATTAAAGACCAATTTTACAAGTCAGTTGCATGCTGAATTGCTTCCTAGTTATTCAGCAGTTGTAGCATAGCTTAAAAAACTGTTTGTTTGCTTCAAGAACTATAATTATACTACTACTATATAACAAATATAATCCCTTTGCCTAAAAGCCATGAAAGTTGAAATATTGGAAAAGATGTATGGTTCCAAGGGCAAGTGCAACTCTACAAACTCAGCTAAAATATATGGTTCATATACATGTATTGAAATATAAGGTTCATGTAAAAGATGTATGCAATATCTGGTCATATAAAAGCTGACAGATACGATAGCAGACTTCTTGGTAAAGACCACAAGTACACAGAGATAGACATATCTAACTCTCAACTCCCCAGCAACACACATAAATAGATACCAAAATCTATCAAACTCAGAGGGGCACCTTGCATAGGGAGGATACACAAACACTATACTGGAAGTGCATTTACAATACCCATTAAGCTTTTTATCACTAAATAATGTTAAAAATTAAATTTTGATCAAAAGCCCATATACACAATCCTGATTCTTGAATGAGAAACATAATAAAGAAAACTCCTTTATCAATTTATTCCCAACCCACCCAAAAAAAAAAAAAAAAAACACACAGGGGTCTGATTCCAATGATATCTATGTGTCTTCCATTTCACTCATTGCTAAGAAAATATATTGGGAGTTACTAGGAGGCAAGCCTACCTGCATATGTGAGCAGAGAAGTCTCACACATAGAAACACAAGGCATAATAGTAATGACAGAGAAAGAAAGAGAGAGAGAAACTGGAGTTTGTGAAGAGAGTGTCTTTCTTGTCTCCGCAAGCAGACAAGTGAGTTTGGCCTAAATGCCATGCATGGTTGAAACATACCATCACCTTTAAAAAAACGTTTCAAATATCTTACATTTTCTTCACCCTCATTTTATGCCAAAATGTGTGTGAGAAAAGAGAGATTGCAACACCACCAACCCAAATTTCCAAGATGGTGTCTATTATTTGTCGAACAATGAGGGGGGAAAAAAGTTAACAACAAAAGAAAATTCAAGTTCCAGACAGCAATAAGAACATTCAATCTAATTAAACAAAGGAGGAACATAAGGGCCAAAGAAGAAGAAAAAAATAAACGAGGAGGTTAATTAATAAAGCGATTCAAATATTCCCTTGAATTAGAGTAACACTTAAGAAAGTGTGTTCGCATTTTAAATTAAAGAAAAGGCCAATATGGCCCGCAAAAGCTTTCTTAAAATCTCAGTTGTGTAGAAATATGGGTGTCTTTTTGTCCACCTTTTTAATTAAATCTCTCAAAGACCAAGCCAGTAGCAGCCTGACCTTGGAACTCACATATTTACACGCTATGCAAATTTTCACTACAACAACACACATGGGATGGAGGGACAATGTTATAATTAGAGGTAAAGCAAGCAAAGCAGGCACCACAATAGAAATCCAAAGAAGTATAGTATAGAGCTACCTAGCTTTAGCTTTAGCTTTTGACCTCCTCTCAATCTATTGGTCTAAATTGGGAGAGAAAAGTCCTAGGATCTGGTGAGTAAAGAAGAATAAGAAGTGCAATGGTTTAAGGCATGAGGGAATCTGTTGGTGGGGTTGTTGGCTATTTTGCCTATTTGCTTGCCTTGGGAGGTTTCAAAAATTAATGCAATTCAATCTTTGCAGCTTATTATGAGAGACTCATTTCAGGATATGGAGGACAACGATTCTAATGCATTGAAGTTCATTCAGCAGAATGATACTGAGATGCAAGGGATAGATGAACTCAGTTTAGTGGCATGTGAAATGGTCAGATTGATTGAAACAGCAACAGTTCCAATTGTAAGGGTTGATTCAGCCGGTCTCATCAATGGATGGAATGTAAAAATCGTGCTATTTGCTTAGTAAATAGGATTGTGCTAATTTAAGTCAAAACCCTATAAAACAAGTACTTCCATAGGCTGGTGAAGAAAAGAAAAGTAAATAATATGGGCAATGTTTATTTCATACTAACACATACCAATTGTAGCACATAACTGTCATGATTTTAGTGCAAGAAGTGTGTGCATAGTTGTGTGCAATAATCGGTTTGCACTAATATTTACCCAAATAACAGAATAACAAGACTCAAGCAGGCATATGGGCAATGCTTTGGAGTGACTAGCGACAAGTTGTTGCAAAAGTCCTAGTGAATCAACTTAAGCCTGGTCTCAAGTTGATAATCACATCACTTCAAAGTGCTATATGGCAGTGAGGTTTTTTCTTTTATCAAGAAAAAAAGAAAAGAAAAAGGAAAGAGGTAATGTGTGCCTTGAAATTGGACATGAGCAGGTCTATGACATAAGCAACTAAATTTACCTAGTGAGACAGTCATAAAAAATATTTATTTAAAAAAAAAAAAAAAAAAAAAAAAACCTTGCCATTGAGTAAGCACTAGCTTAAAAAGTAGCAGTCCGTTTCATTCTAATTGGCCATCCAAAAATGCTATTGACTGATTCAACGTGTCAATATAAAATAACAGGATGTTTCTAAAAATTTCGTTATTTTGATCTAGAATCTCTTTAATTTTTTTTTTTATTTTGGTTGATAAATCATAAAATTTTATTAGCACAGATACCAGAAACAACCTGAGATGCAAATAGCAAGCAAAAGTACAAAAAAACCCAATTCTGTACTAGCCAAAAATGCAACACAACAGCTCTCAAAATCTAAAACTCTAAAACTAGAAAACACTCAAAACAAAATTCAAAATTTGATTCCGAGATGCTGCAACAGCTACAGAATTACAACTTAGTTGTACACCACATAGAAAAGAAATGAAATAGAAACAAAGAAATAACAACTCTATACCCATGTCCTCCCTAGGACATAAAAGAAAAAATTTATTTCTTTATAAAAACCCTTCCCCCTTAAATACATAGTTGTTGTCTTTTTCCTCTACTAACCAATAAAATAAAATAAAATAGAAATAAAATTACAACACCACACTAACAAGAACCCACACCCCCTGATGAGCAGAACACAGAGCCACAAGTTTTGGAAAAACTGAATCCCTAAAAAGCATTTCAACAAGCACTTTCTATGCCACTTATATGAATGAACAATTTTTTTTTTTTTTTTTTTTTTTGAGAAACTATGAACGAACAAAATTGGTACCTCACCAACACAAAAATTTGCCAATGTTACAGTGAAATGAAATTAAAGAGCGAAATTCCAAAATTTTCTCAAAAATCAAAAAGAAAAAGGGGCATAAAACAATGACAGAGAAATTAGGGTTTTGTTTGATTCTTACCTTAAAAAACCCTCAGCGGTGAGTAAATGAGGACACTGATGGGATGAAGTGAAGTTGACGGACATGGGAGAAGAAGCAATCTGAGGTTGTTTTAAGAGAAGGAAAAGGCGGGAGCACACGAGAGAGAGAGAGGACATGAAGTTGAGAGAGAATCACCTGTTTTTTGAATTTGTTTTTTTTTTTTTTTGGCTTTTATATACTAACCTAGTCTCCCGGTAACAGGTTTCGCACTAAACTTAAATCAACGGTCACAGTTAAAATAACACCAATTAATGGTATAGATTTGGGTGGGTACCGTACCCACTAAAAAAAATAAGGGGTACAGTAGAATGACCCTAATATGACATGATATTTTTACTTCTTCATTGCTGCTTTTCAGATGAAAGAAAAAATGTAAATAATTTTTTATTTGGATAGATTACATTTAAAACCCTATAATATATTAAGACAAACAAATTAAATCATGTAATTTCAAAAGTTACTACAACATGAAATTGTCAAAAAATTACAAACCAAACCCTAACCCTGAGGTTTCAAAAAGTAAAAAATCAAACATCCAACCTATATTAAACCACTTAGATGAGATGAGAGTTAAGTTTTTACTTTTTCAAATTTATTAGGGCTTAATTTGTTACTTTTGAAATTTTTAGGTTTTTTTTTATTTTTTTTTATTTTTTACAAATGAAAATTATTTTTTAGGTGTATGGATGATAGTGTGTTATTTAGTATTTACTTATTTTTCTCAATGCCTACAATTAGTATTTGCTAATAGTTATCATTGCCATCTTAATGGTTTATAATATTCTTTTTTACCTTTTATTTTTTGGGAAAAAAAATCCATAGTTGTGAAATTGATTGCCTTCTTTACAGTTATACTATTTATCTATCATATGTATAATCTCTCACTTAATATATGGATATGTTGTGATAGATATGAGTGTCTACTAAATACACAATATTCTCATTACATATCAATGAATCGGGCAATACTCTTGCTAATAATTTTTCAAATAAGAAACCTTGTAAGAGAAGCTCATTATTTGAATTGTTTTTTTAAGAATTACAAGACATCTAAGTCATACAAGTAAAGAATCTATTCACCAATGAAGAAAAATAATACAATTGTATGCTTTACAACATTAGGTCTTCTAGAATAACTTTTTGTAACCTAAATAATAATCCAAATCCAATAATCAAGCTTTAATGCACACCATTAAATTTATAATCCATTCATGGAGTAAAACAATCATAAATGAAATCCATAAATAACAGAACATGCATTTCCCGTTGAAATTTGATGCAAATTTTGTCTTCACATAAAAAAAGAAAAAGAAAAAGAAAAAGGAAGCACTCATTCCATAGTTGGAGAAGTCAATAGGGCACTTAATGCTGTCAATTTTACAACCTTCTAATAAAAGTACTTTTTTTGTATCCAATGTCTATCTCTTCAGTAGTTTGTAGTTGGGTTTGGCTTACCTCCAGTACTTTTTTAACTAGAATCTCCTTTTGTTTTAATGAGAAATTGTCACATCACCCACTAGCTAAATAAAAGGTGGAGATTAAAACCCACTACCACTTTCTATTGTGTATTTGAAACAAAAGGACACCTACAATTAAAAAAGTACTGAAAATAAGCCAAACCATTTGTAGTTTGTGCTAGCCAACTACAGTAGTTTACATTCTTATTATAAAAGCATAGAAAGCAGGACTTGGTAGTGAAATTCTCAGAACCTTTGTTTTGTTTTTGTGATTCTCCTTTGGCTTATATATGTTTTTTTGGATTTGTTTCTATTTCTTGATGAGGATGTAACAAACAGAAAAGCTGAATTATGTTGGTTCTAACAGTGTCTTCTTCCTTCTATCTATCATTGTTGAGATGAGAAGATTGTACACTTGTATTTGTTTATTTCTTTTTGTAGTCCTTGAAATATTGATATTTATTTTGGAATATATTTATTTATATACACCACTTAATTTACTACATGTAATAATAAAACGAAAAACACCATTTGGACTAGAATATACAAACAAAGGTGTCAATATTTAAAATTTATATTTGATTTTTAAAAAAAAAAAAAAAAAAAAGGAAAGCGGAGGAGGAGGGCAGGTCTGAGAAATAAATGGTAAAGACTGGGGATAAACCCCATTTGGACGTGAGTTCTGATTAGACGTGGCAAAACGGGCGGGTCGAGTCGGGTCAATCGGGTTGCGGGTCGGGTCAGGTTGACCCATATTTTTCAAATTTTTTTTTTTTTTCAATTACAAAAAGACTAATATCAAACTAAAAAGACTAAGAAAGAAGAGCAACTCACATTGAGAGTGCAAAAGATCTAGATTTGTATTCAACTTCCAGCAGAAGCAAAACAATTACATCTTGATTTAATGCATGGAACTTAAGCTGTTAAGCACATATTTTTTCATATACAACTTACAAGCCTTCCACCACCTTTGTCATCAAGTAACCAACCTAAAATTTCTGACAAGCATCTTTTTTTTTTTTTTTTTTTGATACCAAAAACAAGGAGTACAAAACAAACAACATTAAGAATTTAAGAGTTCATATACAAAGTTGGATTCAACCAGTGCTGGTTCAAAGGCACTAGAGTTGCCTGCTTATCTATAATACTTTTATGATTAACTACCAAAGAGGGCACTAAGATCATTTTGTAGAGTAAGCCACCTTGAACAAGAAAGTTAGGGTTAGCAAGCCTAGTAGAATCCTACCAATCTGAAGCTGTCTTGTTGTTAAGGGTTGTAAAAAGTCCTCCATAATCACTTAAAAACAAAATTCTTTGGAAGTTATAAACAGTTGCAGTGAGGCTAGCTTCCACCACAACTTCCAAAAGGCACCATGTTGTAGTCCTAGCTAAACAAAAAAAGTTAGATTAATTAGAAAGATAAACTAAACAAAAAAAGATTTAAAAATAAACATATAACTAAATATTTTATAAGAATTACACCTTAATCACAATCTACTCAACGTTAGTAGCAGATTCAGCACTGCAAATATCCATACTTGCAAATTGTAGCTCAAGTTGGCCAATTTCGTTAGCATCTTCATCTACAATACAATATTTTAATATAACTTAATGTACCATGAAAGCAAATCAATAAAGAATTAAAATTGTATAATTATGACTATAAAAAAATTAAATTACCTTCAAATCCATATAGCCAACTTTTAGTACATAATGTAGCTTCCACATTCTCAGGTAAAAGACGTGATCAATACGGAGTAAGAATTTTTTTCCCAGTGCTAAAACTTGATTCAGAAGCAACAGTAGTTATCGGAATGCTCATGAGATCCCGTGCCATTAAATAGAGCTCTGGAAACCGATTGTAATACTCTTTCCACTAAGAGAGAACTTTCAACTTTGAATTTTGCTTTTTGTCAAGTCTAGGCTCTTCTAAATACAAGTCCAACTGAGATTTTTTTTGTTTTGGTACCACGTCCACTTTCATAATGATCAAATTCCTAATCATTAAAAAAAAAAAAATTGCAATGAAAAATAATACCACACAACATTACAATCTTTATTATTAAAAAAACATAGCACAACATATACCAAACAAAATACAATTCACTTACATCATCTTCCTTATCTTCATCATCATCAAGATCATCCACAGCACCACTAGTATGACTAGAACTCCCAACACAAGATGAAACATTTGTAGTGGCCATAGGCTTGGGGCGCTCATATTCTGAAAAAAGCTTATACAATGTAGTCTTAATGCTCTCCACCTTCATTTCAGCAATGTGCTCAATTGGCTCTATTTTCTTGAAAATATAGTCCACATAATCCAACTTATACCTTGGATCAAGAACAATGGCACAAGCTAGCACCACACTATAACAATCCCAATATTTGTCAAATTTAACTTTCATCTGTTCTACCATATTACTGATAAATGAATCTTGACTCTCCATTTCTTCAAGTAAGAGTAATTCAATTCAAGACACTCCTTGAAAATATAAATTTGCTGTAGGGTAATCAATTCCAGAAAATAGAGTTGTAATGTCATTAAAAGGTTTCAAAAACCGAGTTATCCTTTCAACTCTATTCCATTCATCCCCTGATGGACAATGCTTGAAATTAGCATCTTCCTCTACTAAACGGTTCAACACAGAACGATATCTCATAGCATTGTCAATCATGTCATATGTTGCATTCCATCTTGTACACACATCTAAATGTAAACCCTTTGTTCTCTTCATACCAACTATCTTGGCACATTCATCAAATCTGCACATTCTACTCTCTAATCCTTTAAGATATTTCATAGTTTCTCGGATCTTAATCACCGAGTCATCTATTACTTTCAATCTTTCTTGAACAATAAGAATCAATATATGAGCACCACAACGTACATGGAAAAAGATACCATCACATAACAATAAACCCCCCTCATTAAGCTTTTGCTTTATGAAATCTTGGCAATTATCATTATTAGATGCATTATCTAAAGTAATGGAAAATATTTTCTTCTCAATACCCTATTCTTCCAAGAAACTTAAAATTTTCTCCGATAAAAGAGTTCCCGTGTGTGGAGGTGGCATATGACAAAAATTCGAGATGATGTTTTTTAATTTCCAATTCTCATCCACATAATGTGCCGTAAGACAAATATATCCCTCACTTGTAATAGAGGTCCATAAATCCGAAGTCAAACATATTCTACCAGGAATTGATTTCAACTTATTTTTAACATCATCCTTCTCATTCTTGTAAAGTTTTAGAACATCAGCTTTTGAAGTATTCCTAGAAATATGCTTAACATCTGAATTTATATAGTTGAAAATTTTTCTAATGCCCTCATACTCAACAAAGCTAAATGGTAAATTATGTTTAATAATTGCCTCCGCTAACATCTCATGAAACTCTTCTTGAGTTATCTTGTTTTGTAACATTGACACACTACCCTCTTCTTCACCATCTTGTTTTCCTTCTTTTCGTTTTAAGCATTTAAGAAGATGGCGATGCAAGTTTGATGTTCCATGATGACTATCCACCAAAAACATTTTCCCACACCATTGACAAGTAGCCTTACTTAATCCTTCTTCCTCAATAGGCAATTTCACAAATTCAGTCCAAACTGTAGAAGTGTGTAGTTTTTCCTTTGTTTTTTTCCCTGAAACTCTTTTTGGTTTCTTAAACTTTGATTTTGAATTAACTCTTAAAGAAGGTGAAGGATTAGTAGAAGTATCCATAATTACAGCATCATCATCACTTTCCAAATTTACAACCTGAGAAGCCGCTGTACTCTAATTATCAAAGCAAAATATATAATTAAAATTAAAATTCTAATCTATTTAAGATATCTAAAGAAACTGTAAACAGTAAACATAACTACATAAGACATTCATCCAAATGACACAGAAGCAGAGCAGAGGCAGAGGCAAAGGCAAAGCAGTATATTATATTTGACGACACATTCATCCAAGATTCCAAATGACACAGACATTCAAAAATCAAACACACAAACAATTAAACAATTGCTAAATCATAAATTCATAATATTAAAAAATCAATCCAAAAACTAAAAACATTTAGAAATTTAAGAGAATGATGAAAATGATTTAACTTACCTTCACCATAGTTGATGATTTGTGAATTGTGGTTGTGCTCCTCTTAAATGGGTCAGCAGCTGTGTGGGCTGTGTGGCTTGCAGGTGGCGAGAGACAGGGAACTGAGAGAAGTGAGAAAGCAGAGCAGTGTTGCTAGTGTAGAAGGGCAAAGGCCGAATGTGTGAAGACTGATTCACTAAAGAAGGGCAGAGGCTGCCAGGCCAGACTGAAGACTCTGGAGAGTGGAGGCGCAAGAGATGAGAAGTAGAGCTGTAGAGGAAGTGAGGAGAGGAACTCAACTTTTAGCTTTAGGTTAGACTGTTTCAGGTTTGTTCCGTTTCAGTTTGTTTGTATAATTGATTAATTCATTGTATTGTCAATTGTGCATTTTGTGGCTTTGGACAATGGAGTGAATCGGAGTGGACTACAGCTAGCAGCAACCAGCAAGCATAAAGCATTGAAAATTGAAATTGAATGAGATTTTTTTATTTTTAATAGCCTTCTGAGCCCTTGGCCGGTTGTTACTTGTGTTGTGTTTGTACTTTGTAGTGACTTCATTGACTTGTCTTGTCTTAGTTTTAGTTGTCTACTGTCAAGCATTGATGGTTGTGCACTTGTGCTTTATTACTAGTTTTGATATTTTGTGTTTTATGCACAAAGTATCATGATGTAATTTTTTTTTTTAAAAAAAAATTAGCGAATTTTTTTTAATGGGTCAGGTCACTGGTTATCCAGGTCGGGTCGGGTTGACCTAAAAAAAAAAAATCAAGTCGGGTCACAGGTCAACCCGTTTTTGCTTCGAGTCAAAAAAATCTGGTTTGGGTCAAGTAATTTTTGGGTTAGGTCGGGTCGGGTCAGAAATTTCTGACTCATATTGCCATGTCTACTCATAAACACTATAAAAGTGGTATGTGAAAAATATATATCTACAAATGAAAAATTAATTCACCAGGTCTAACCAAAAAAATTTTGAACAAGGTTTAGATATTTACCTAGTAGTTGAAGAAGAATGAAGCTTTTAATTTTGTAGAGATCAATGAAAGTTTGCTTTGAAGTAAAAAAAAAAGAGAGCTTAGGCGTGGGAAAGAATGAAAGTTGCATTTGAAGTAAAAAAAAAAAAAAAAAAATGGCGTGGGAGAGAGCTGGGAAAGCAGTCTGTGTGTATTAGGCGTGGCAGAGAGTTGTGATATATTAGTAAGTAATGGGAAAGCTGAGACAGTTGGGTTAGTTGTGGGAATTTAATTGGAGCTCGAGTTTAGCAAACTTAATTTCCAATTTTTAAAAAATTTTACCTGCCTGGAATTCGAGTTTGCCAGACTCAATTTCCAATTCAGTAAAAAAATTTACCCAACTGGAACTTGAGTTTGCCAAACTCGAGTTCCATGTGGTTTTTTTTTTTTTTTTACTCCACATCGAATTTATGTTGGTCGGACCTGGAGTAAGAAAGTTGAATTTTGGGCTGGAACTCGAGTTTGACAAGCTTGAGTTCCAAAATCAATCTAACTAACTAAATATTTTAATGTGCATACTATTCACCAAAATTTTTTCTAAAATCAGTCTATTTAGCAAATTTTACCCCTTTCTAGACATAAACATCTTACCCGTTAAGCTTAAAATCAACCTTATCTCTCATGAATTGAAAGTTTCAAATATATATATATATATATATATATATACATAATTGAAATCTATGAGAAAGTAGACTATAAAATTTGAACACAAATTTTAAAAAAAAAAAACAATCACTGCTTCATGAATTTGTTTTATCTCCTTGAAGCAACACAAGGGCAAAACAAAGCTGTCCTTTGTTTGTAGTAGAAGAAGAAGAGGCATCTTCACAAGCTTGTTGGCCAACCTGGAATGACCAAAGTTGCACTAAATCACCTTCCTTGAGATCATTCGACTTCCAAACATTGTTCCAACCGGTCCTCAATGCATATGTTGAAGTTGTATTTCCAGTAATCTTAGGCATGTCCCACTGAATCAAAACTACATCATTAAAAATCTAAAGCTTGGGATCGATGAGTCTCACTGGGATTTCTTGCCGTGCTCTAAGTTCCTCTTTCTCTTGCTCAGACAAGAAATCCTCCCTCACTATTTGTCTCAAAGGTATTGAAAACCGGTTGTTACCCTTTGTTATGTCAGTCTTGAACAGCTTTTTCTGTATTACCAGCAATTCATCATGCCCATTCAATGTACATGGCAATACAGGTCAGAATTTTCTGACCTGACCCGACCCGACCCGAAAAATACCTGACCCAAACCCGAATTTTTTGACCCGAAGCAAAATGGGTTGACCCGTGACCCGACCCGACCTAGATAATCCATGACTCGACCTGTTAAAAAAAATTTGCTGAATTTTTTTTTTTAATTACGTCCTGATACTTTATGCATAAAACACAAAATATCAAAACTAGTAATAAAGCACAAGTGCACAACCATCAATGCTTGACAGTAGACAACTAAGACTAAGACAAGACAAGTCAATGAAGTCACTATAAAGTACAAACACAACACAAGTGACAACCGGCCAAGGGCTCAGAAGGCTATTAAAAATAAAATAAAAAAATCTCATTCAATTTCAATTTTCAATGCTTTATGCTTGCTGGTTGCTGCTAGCTGTAGTCCACTTCAATTCACTCCATTGTCCAAAGCCACAAAATGCACAATTGACAATACAATGAATTAATCAATTATACAAACAAACTAAAACAGAACAAACCTGAAACAGTCTAACCTAAAACTGAAAGTTGAGTTCCTCTCCTCACTTCCTCTACAGCTCTACTTCTCATCTCTTGCGCCTCCACTCTCCAGAGTCTTCAGTACGGCTTGGCAGCCTCTGCCCTTCTTTAGTGAATTAGTCTTCACACATTCGGCCTCTGCCCTTCTACACTGGCAACACTACTCTGCTTTCTCACTTCTCTCAGTTCTCTGTCTCTCGCCACCCATAAGCCACACGGCCCACACAGCTGCTGACCCATTTAAGAGGAGCACAACCACAATTCACAAATCATCAACTATGGTGAAGGTAAGTTAAATCATTTTCATCATTCTCTTAAATTTCTAAATGTTTTTAGTTTTTGGATTGATTTTTTAATATTATGAATTTATGATTTAGCAATTGTTTAATTGTTTGTGTGTTTGATTGTTGAATGTCTGTGTCATTTGGAATCTTGGATGAATGTGTCATCAAATATAATGTACTGCTCTGTCTCTGCCTCTGCCTCTGCCTTTGTGTCATTTGGATGAATGTCTTATGTAGTTATGTTTACCATTTACAATTTCTTTAGATGTCTTAAATAAATTAGAATTTTAATTTTAATTTTATATTTTGCTTTGATAATTAGAGTACAGCGGCTTCTCCAGCTGTAAATTTGGAAAGTGATGATGATGCTGTAATTATGGATACTTCTACTAATCCTTCACCAACTTTAAGAGTTAATTCAAAATCAAAGTTTAAGAAACTAAAAAGAGTTTCAGTGAAAAAAACAAAGGAAATTCTACACACTTTTACAATTTGGACTGAATTTGTGAAATTGCCTATTGATGAAGAAGGGTTAAGTAAGGCTACTTGTCAATGGTGTGGGAAAATGTTTTTGGCGGATAGTCATCATGGAACATCAAACTTGCATCGCCATCTTCTTAAATGCTTAAAATGAAAAGAAGGAAAACAAGATGGTGAAGAAGAGGGTAGTGTGTCAATGTTACAAAACAAGAGAACTCAAGAAGAGTTTCGTGAGATATTAGCGGAGGATATTATTAAACATAATTTACCATTTAGCTTTGTTGAGTATGAGGGCACTAGAAAAATTTTCAGCTATCTAAATTTAGATGTTAAACATATTTCTAGGAATACTTCAAAAGCTGATGTACTAAAACTTTACAAGAATGAGAAGGATGATGTTAAAAATAAGCTAAAATCAATTCCTAGTAGAATATGTTTGACTTCGGATTTATGGACCTCTATTACAAGTGAGGGATATATTTGTCTTACAGCACATTATGTGGATGAGAATTGGAAATTAAAAAACATCATCTTGAATTTTTGTCATATGCCACCTCCACACACAGGAACTCTTTTATCGGAGAAAATTTTAAGTTTCTTGGAAGAATGGAGTATTGAGAAGAAAATATTTTTCATTACTTTAGATAATGCATCTAATAATGATAATTGCCAAGATTTCATAAAGCAAAAGCTTAAAGAGGGGGGTTTATTGTTATGTAATGGTATCTTTTTCCATGAGCATTGTGGTGCTCATATATTGAATCTTATTGTTCAAGAAGGATTGAAAGTAATAGATGACTCGGTGATTAAGATCTGAGAAACTATGAAATATCTTAAAGGATCAGAGAGTAGAATGTGCAAATTTGATGAATGTGCCAAGATAGTTGTTATGAAGAGAACAAAGGGTTTACGTTTAGATGTGTGTACAAGATGGAATGCAACATATGACATGATTGACAGTGCTATGAGATATCATTCTGTGTTGAACCGTTTAGCAGAGGAAGATGCTAATTTCAAGCATTGTCCATCAGGGGATGAATGGAATAGAGTTGAAAGGATAACTCGGTTTTTGAAACCTTTTAATGACATTACAACTCTATTTTCTGGAACTAATTACCATATAGCAAATCTATATTTTCAAGGAGTGTCTCGAATTGAATTGCTCTTACTTGAAGAAATGAATGGAGAGCCAAGATTCATTTATCAATAATATGGTAGAACAGATGAAAGTTAAATTTGACAAATATTGGGATTGTTATAGTGTGGTGCTAGCTTGTGCCATTGTTCTTGATCCAAGGTATAAGTTGGATTATGTGGACTATATTTTCAAGAAAATAGAGCCAATTGAGCACATTGCTGAAATGAAGGTGGCGAGCATTGAGACTACATTGTATAAGCTGTTTTCAGAATATGAACGCCCCAAGCCTATGGCCACTACAAATGTTTCATCTTGTGTTGGGAGTTCTAGTCATACTAGTGGTGTTGTGGATGATCCTGATGATGATGAAGATAAGGAAGATGATGTAAGTGAATTGTATTTTGTTTGTTATATGTTGTGCTATGTTTTTTTAATAATAAAGATTGTAATGTTGTGTGGTATTATTTTTCATTGCAATTTTTTTTAATGATTAGGAATTTGATCATTATGAAAGTGGATGTGGTACCAAAACAAAAAAATATCAGTTGGACTTCTATTTAGAAGAGCCTAGACTTGACAAAAAGCAAAATTCAAAGTTGGAAGTTCTCTCTTGGTGGAAAGAGCATTACAATCGGTTTCCAGAGCTCTCTTTAATGGCACGGGATCTCATGAGCATTCCGATAACCACTATTGCTCCTGAATCAAGTTTTATCATTGTGAAAAAAAATTCTTACTCCGTATTGATCACGTCTTTTACCTGAGAATGTGGAAGCTACATTATGTACTAAAAGTTGGCTATATCACTATATGAATTTGAAGGTAATTTAATTTTTTTTATAGTCATAATTATACAATTTTAATTCTTTATTGATTTGCTTTCATGGTACATTAAGTTATATTAAAATATTGTATTGTAGATGAAGATGCTAATGAAATTGGCCAACTTGAGTTACAATTTGCAAGTATGAATATTTGCAGTGCTGAATCTGCTACCAACGTTGAGTAGATTGAGATTGAGGTGTAATTCTTATAAAATATTTACTTATATGTTTATTTTTAAATCTTTTTTTGTTTAGTTTATCTTTCTAAGTAATCTAACTTTTTTTGTTTAGCTAGGACTGCAACAGGGTGCCTTTTGGAAGTTGTAGTGGAAGCTAGTCTCACTACAATTGTTTATAACTTCCAAAGAATTTTGTTTTTAAGTGATTGTGGGGGACTTTTTACAACCCTTAACAGCAAGACAGCTTCGGATTGGTAGGATTCTATTAGGCTTGCTAACCTTAACTTTCTTGTTCAAGGTGGCTTACTCTACAAAATGATCTTAGTGCCCTCTTTGCTAGTTAATCATATAAGTATTGTAGCTAAGCAAGCAACTCTAGTGCCTTTGAACCACCGCTAGTTGAATCTAGCTTTGTATAAGAACTCTTAAATTCTTAATGTCGTTTGTTTTGTACTCCCTGTTTTTGGTATAAAAAAAAAAAAAATATATATATATATATATATATAAAATAAAAAAAGGATGCTTGTCAGAAATTTTGAGTTGGTTACTTGATGACAAAGGCGATGGAAGGCTTGTAAGTTGTATATGAAAAAATATGTGCTTAACAGCTTAAGTTCCATGTATTAAATCAAGATGTAGTTGTTTTGCTTCTGCTGGAAGTTGAATATAAATCTAGATCTTTTGCACTCTCAATGTGAGTTGCTCTTCTTTCTTAGTCTTTTTAGTTTGATATAAGTCTTTTTGTAATTGAAAAAAAAAAAAAAAAAATTGTTTGAAAAATACGGGTCAACCCGACTCGACCCGACCCGCAACCCGATTGACCCGTGACCCGCAAACCCGATTGACCCGACCCGAACCCGACCTAACCCGCCCGTTTTGCCACGTCTAACCACCACCAACCATTATCCAATGTCAGCCACCCAGCAAACCCACACCCAATGCCATCCACCACCATTGGTAAAAAAACAAAAATAAAAAAGCATAAAACAAGAAGATAACAGTTTGCTAGCACCCACAACCCACCACCACCACCACTACAACCTATGCCAGAACTCATAACCCACCTCCACCACCCCTACAACCAGTGCCAGCACCCCAACCCACAACCCACTGTCACAATCACAACCTAATTTCAACCTAAACTCAAATTCCAACCCACAACCAAATCTCAACCCAAACCCATAAACCAATGAATCCACCCTAACGTCCACCATTGCCTGCAACAAAAAACCCACCAACAACAGTCAACCCACAAAAACTACAAAACCTAGCAACCCAAAACACCAACACCTGCCCACACCTTTGCCAGTCTAAACCTCCATAGCACACCCACATCGGTGAGACCCACATCATCACCGATCTCAATTGTCTTAATTTTGAGTTAGAGGAAGTGGGTAAAAGAGGAGGAGAAGAAGAGAGAGAAGAGAAGGAAAAAAAGAAGAAGAGAGAGAGTAAAATAATATATATATATATATATATATATATTTTATAACTTTGAAATTACAATAAAATGCCAAAGTCAAAGGTGTTTGGTATATGCACTCAAGCAATAATTTTTAATTTTTTTAAAAATACGTGTAAGTGAAAAAATATATAAAAATACATGTAATGTTATTTAAAAAACTGAAAATTATTATTTGAAAATATGTACTAAACACCCATAACTGTAGCTTGGTTGCTAATTTATTAAACTTTGGCACCATCAATGTTGCTCCCTTTTTTGTGTTTTATAGTTGCCAAAATAGCACTTAAACAATTTGAGCATCATCAACATCGTAAAGTCCACCAGTTTAAAAGAAAAGAAAAAAAACAATACCAAAAAAGGAAAAAAAATTTTTCTTTTACCATTAGTGCAGTTTCCACGAAAGAACATTGAGATCAACAAAACCCATATTGATGTGAGTTGACAGTCCAGTCCAATCTAAAGCCTCCAGTACACTCCAATCCAGTTTCCATCACCTGACCGTTAAAATCTCTTTCTTTCTTCATTTTCATCTTCAACAATTTTCTCACATCCCAAACACCCTAATAACTCAGAATCAAATGGCCAAGCTCGAGCTCCGGGAGCTAGGGAACACGGGGCTGAAGCTCAGCTGCGTGGGCTTCGAGGCATCGCGTCTCGGCAACGTTTTCGGCACAGTCTCCGAGGAAGAAGCAAATGCCTCCGTTCGTGAAGCAATTTTTTTTTTCCCACATTTGGTTTTCCTTGCGCGCACTCACACTTCGAGCACCCACTTGGGTAGCAGGTATGGGCAGAAGGAATTTCGGTGATGGTGTTGCCGAAATTCAAAAATTTCTCTCTCCTACTTTATATCTTTTTCTCTCCAACTTTTGTTGAATTTCGGCAATGGTATTACCGCAATTCACTCTCTTTCTTCAGATTGCTAAATAAGTTGAAACAGTACCTATAATACCAATTAACTTCGAATTTTGCAATATTCAGCCAAAAGACCCATCAATGTTGCTTCCTTTTTTGTGTTTTATAGTTGCTAAAATAGCATTTAAACAATTTGAGCATCATCAACATCGTAAAGTCCACCAGTTTAAAAGAAAAAAAAAAAAAACAATACCAAAAAAGGAAAAAAAAAATGTCTTTTACCATTAGTGCAGTTTCCACGAAAGAACATTGAGATCAACAAAACCCATATTGATGTGAGTTGAGAGTCCAGTCCAATCTAAGCCTCCAGTACACTCCAATCCAGTTTCCATCACCTGACCGTTAAAATCTCTTTCTTTCTTTCTTTCTTTCTTCATTTTCATCTTCAACAATTTTCTCATATCCCAAACACCCTAATAACTCAGAATCAAATGGCCAAGCTCGAGCTCCGGGAGCTAGGGAACACGGGGCTGAAGCTCAGCTGCGTGGGCTTCGGGGCATCGCCTCTCGGCAACGTTTTCGGCACAGTCTCCGAGGAAGAAGCAAATGCCTCCGTTCGTGAAGCCTTTCGTCTCGGTATCAACTTCTTCGACACCTCTCCGTACGTATCCATCTATCTTTTTTTTCCCCATTCCTGAAACTACACTCAATTTCTTTCTTTTTTGTGTGTGTAAGGCTGTGTTTGGTTTTGCCTAGAAAAATGTGGGAAAGTTGAAACATTGAATTGAATTGTGTGTTTCTCAATTGATGTCTATCTGTTTGGTTGCTGAGAAAGTAATAAACTATCGTATTAGTCTAACTTCTTCCCAAAAATTGAAGTTAAGTTGTGTGTTCATACTGGGACTAGAAAACAAATTAATTGTGGTTTTTGGATCTTATACTTTGGTTGTTAGAAATTATATGAGAGTTTTGGAACTCCTTAATGCTTCCTTTGGTTTCCCAAAATTGTAAAAATGGGAGAGAAAAATTTTTGTGTGCAAAGAAAATTGCAAGGGAATGAAGGAATTGAAGTTTTGAAGTCTTAATTTTTATCTGTTTAAGACCGGAATTCTTGTTTTCGTTGCTGAGAAAATTGAGAAAATGATATCTTGACACAGTGGCGAAACCAGGAATTCTTCTTCTAGGGGGCCAAGTTAAATATAATAAAGTTAAGTAAAAAAAAAAAAAATGCTATATTTTTAAATACGTTCCAATTTATGTCTTTTTGTCTATTACTTTTTTTTTTTTTTGTCACCAAATAGAGTGATTTTTTTTTTTAATTTTATATTAGATCATTTTTTTTTTTGGAGAAGAATATTATATCAGTTTATTAAAAAATAAAAAACACATGATACCAAATTGAAATAAAAACATCCAATTCTAGATTTAGCTCAAAGAATTGATATAAAATCACTGTATAATTTCATTTATTTATCAATAACAAGAATTGAAATAAAATCACTATATAATTTTTTCTTTATTTATCAATAACACTTTCACGTTTTTTTTTTTTTTTTTTTTGGTCAATTGAAATGAAACTAACAAAAAGGTATTTATTACATTAAAAGAAAAATAAGTTTTAAACGTCCAAGTGTGAGCAAGTTGTAAATTACTAGCCTAAAAGATATAATTTTTAACCTTTTACTAGCTTCTGGAAACAAGTACAGAACCAAATCATATAGCTTAGGTAAAAGACTGAACAGTAAGTAGTAGATACTAATACTATCATCAATAAACACAATTGCATAGAGAGAGTTTGAGAGAAAAATACCACTGCTCACAGTCGCATAGGGATTTGCTTTTGGAGGGATTTGTTTTTAATATGGAAATTTTAAAAAAAAAAAAATGATTTGCTGTATGTATTTGGATGGACTATGGGCATATGCTTTTTATTTTTTAATGAATTCTTTGTATCAAAATTTTCTTTTGGGTTTTTTTTTTATTATTATTATTTTTTTTTATAATAAAAAATTTTCAAATTTGAGGATGCCCAAAATAAATTTAGAGGAGTAATATTTTCCCAAAATATTGGGGAAGGGGGGGGGGGGGGGTGTAAGTAAATTTAAAGGGTCATTCATGATTTAATTTCCTCTGTTAATGGAAATTTCAAAAGCTCAGGGGGGGCCTTCACCACTGTGACTTGACGGGTAGACTTTAAATTAGTAGGGACCCTGACAATCCCCATTTGGAAACCAAGAAAATGTAAGGTGCATTGAACTAATGTCATTTTGTATCCATTGCCACAATTCCCCACAGTATCTGCACAATCAGTATCAGGCCAACTCTGTCTCAAGTTCCTACTTTCAGCTGCCACAGTAACTTTTCCTGGATATCAAATCTTGAAATATACTTTCCCCATATGTCTCTACTGTCTGCACCTGCCTTTGTCTCTTACTTCCATTCTTTTTTTGTCACTTAATTAGAGTTAAGTTTCACTGGAGTCTGGATAGCAGACCCAAAGGTATGGAAATTGGGTGGGTCTTTTGTTGGATTGTAATGGCCTTACTATCCAGTATTATGTACGAGGCTAATAATATTTGAACCTAGTAGTTTTGAACCACCAGGTGTAATCAATAACCGCTGAAGACCTCTTTCAAGTTTGGTCAACTGGGTTTAGAATCTTGCATTAATTATTTCCCTATCTGGAATTTTTACGAAACATTTTGCTCCAAAAAAAAAACCATTGGTAATCTATTTAAGGGCCTGGTTTTGGTAATAATTATATGATGAAACCACTGGCTACAAGGTTAAATCAGGATTCCATTCGCATGCTCTTTTTCATGTCCCCATGGTTTTGGTCAATGCCATGGCTTCCACAATTTGAGTCGAATTCTCCGTTATCTTTAACAAGTGCGCTTCTTGAACTGTTGGTTTAACTTGTGGCATTTTGATGATCAGGTTGAGGAGAATGTTGCTGCTGCTATGGAGCTCGCAACTGCTGGGAAAGATGAGGAAACTCTATTGGAGGTTGAATCTATCCTGAAACCTGTGAAGAATCAAACTTGGCCAAGTGGAATCCAACAGAGCTGACTGCTACTTTTCATGTGGCTGAATAACCAGCATTGGCCTATCAAATCCAATTAGAGGCTAATTCTATAATAGAATTAGCCTCTAATTGGATTTATCTATTCTTATGAGGGCTCTATCCAAATGGCAGTGGGAAAATTCATCTACATGGGGATAGATCCAAATACTTTGTGTTATAGGCATGTCATCTTAGGATGCGTGCATGTATGCGTGATATCTCTACTTTTTCTCCAAGTAAGAATGTAGACATTATTATATATATGATTTTGGAGTCATGTGATGGGTTTCACTTTTGTTAGTAAAAAAAAAAAAAAAAAAAACAATGCATTGATGTGTCTCTCATCTAAATGGTTTAAATTTCCAGAGGCATTTTCTTTGTGGATTAGCTGAAATCTCACTAAAAAAAATACCTGGTTTATTACTTATACATTTAAAAGACCAGCCTTTTTCTTTTACAGCTAATAAACTCATGAAATAGGATTATATGAATTAAAAGCTTAATTTTCATGGTTTTAAAAAATGAGCTGCACGTTTAAAGAACTGGAGATAAGCGAGGTTCAAAGTTTTGAGGTAGAACTAAGGTTCAACCAAACATCATTAATAGTTAAATAATTAAAATAAATACAATGGAACAAATTTGTATAAATGGGCGAGATCTTGATTAAAAAAATCTAGAGAATCAAATAATTTTTGATATATTTTCACAACTTTTATATAAGAGATATATAAAATAATAATGCATAAACAAAAAAATATAATTTCAATTATAACATATATATATATATATATATCACATTATTTAAAGTGATATATATATATGTGTGTGTAGATATAAAGAAATCTAAATTGTTAAGATTCATTTTAGTAAATTTCACATTATTTCATTTTTGATGGCTTTTTTGTTAAATGTTGTTAAAGCAACTAAATATGAGGAAGAATGTTATATTCTAAATCTACATTATTCCAAATTAAAATAGTTTCTTATATAAAATTTATAAAAAATAATAAAAATTCCTTTAAAGTAGATAATTAATACACAATTACCCATAATTAATATATCCATTGAAAGTCTAATATCATAACTGAAATCTACTTGTATATTATCAATGGAAGTTTGACCACATACACATGCACAAATATCCATAACTGAAATCTAGACACTAAAAAATTTGAACAAAAATTAAAAAAAAAAAAAAAAAGAATAATAAAAAACTATCACAATTCACAACTTCATGAATTTGTTTAATGTTCTCTAAAGCAACACAAGGGCAAAACAGAGTTGTCCTTTGTTTGTAGCAGTAGAAGACGAGGCGTCTTCACAAGTTTGTTGGCCAATCCGGAATGACCAAAGTTGTACTAAATCACCTTCCTTGAGATCATTCGACAGCCGAACATTGTTCCAACCAGTTCTCAATGCATATGTTGAAGTTGTATTTCCGGTAATCTTAGGCATGTCCCACCGAATCAAAACTACATCATTAAAAATCTGAAGCTTGGGATCGATGAGTCTCGCTGGGATTCCTTGCCGTGCTCTAAGTTCCTCTTTCTCTTGCTCAGACAAGAAATCCTCCCTCACTATTTGTCGCAAAGGTATTGAAAACCGGTTGTTACCCTTTGTGATGTCAGTCTTGAACAGGTTTTTCTGTATCACCAGCAATTCATCACGCCCATTCAATGTATTGATCACATCCTTGAACTCTGGAGGCAGGATGGGTGGTGGGTGTGGACCCGCAATCGCTTTCTTGATTGGCATCGAGCATTGCTTCTTTTTTTTGGCCACCAAACCCAAACCCCAATCTTGAACCGAAAAAGCAGAGCCCATGACCTTTTCTTGCCCAACCATTGCCCTCTGTTTCTTGGTTTCCAATTCCAAACCCCAATCTTGATCATCATCATCATGTCCAAATCTTGGTCTCTTTTGAACAGCAGCGCTCTTGACCTTTTCTTGGATAAAGATTGGCTTCTTGAGAGCCTTCTCTTGTATCAATCTTGCAAACTTGTCAAATTTTTCTATTTCTAGAGATGCAACCTCAACCAAGGCATCAAAAGAGAAACAAATGGGAGTAACAGAGCAGGAGTTAGGTGGCTTTTTGGGTGGGATTATTTTCAGCCGTTTGATCTTGTGGGGCTTTGGATTTTCATTAAGATCAGAACCCACATCCACATGGGGTTTAGCGTTAGCAAGAAGATCTGGCAGAAACCCATAATCCCTCTTCCTCTTGAGATTCAAAATTGGAATGTGGGGAACAGAACGGGATTGAGATTGGGATTTAGAATTAGATGCAACGTTTGATCTTCTTCTATAGGCACCCCAAATGGGTTTGAATTTATACCCGGATCTGAACCTGGATTGGGAGTCGATGAACGGAATTCTGAGCAAAATTTTAGACACAGAAATTTCTTTTTCCTCCATCTCCAGAGAGAGAGAGAGAGAGAGAGAGAAAAGAAAAAGAAAAAGGAAATTTGATTGACAGAGAAAGAAAGCAGAGACACAGAGGGGGAGAGGGTTTGTTGAGAGTGTTAGTGAGAAGCAAGAAAAAGTAAAACGGGGAATCATCGTATATATATATATATATATATATATGTGATTATGGTGGCTGATGCCGGTGGCACTCTGTCAGAGTAACGGCTAGTTGAGTTTGAATGAAAAGGGTTGCGTTGGGTTCAAGTCCATCCCAGTTTCTCCAACTCTGAGTCGGAGAAAACAAAACAGAGCAAAACAGAGGGAGTTTTATTTATAAATTCAAAAATCCAAACCCTAAAAACTAACGGTTAGTTGGTATTTGGGAAGGGCTTCTCACCACTCTCAGCCTATTAAACTCGGTTTCTTTAGTTCTCATTGAGTTTTCTAACTGAAAACACTTTTTTTTCTTTCTTCCTTGTCTTCCCCATTTTACCCCTCTTTTTTACTTTTATTTCTCATACTTACCGTCTCTCTTCCTGACATTCTTTTTGTCTTTTCATTTTTTCAATTCAAATATTAATTTTGTTTATTTATTTATTTATTTTTAATTCAATTACTAATTTGTCTATATATAAATAATTAAAAATCAGGAGAAAATCCAAATAGATTGTAATTTAAAAAAATAAAAAGATTGTAATTTGAATTCCAATTATAGTCTAATTTTGTGTCATGTGCCTTATCTAAGTTTTTAAAATTTTTGTTCTTAGTGAATTAATGTTGTGCAAAAGATAAAGAATTTAATATAAATAAACCATTAAAACTAAATTAAAAAAAGAGTAAATTTGTGTTTAAGAAGGGGGTTTATAAGTTTTGATTCTATGATTTTATCACTCAATAACTCATTTAGCACAAAAAATTATCAAAGCAAATAGTTGCAAAAAATTTAAGAAATTATATAGGACATATGGCATAAAATTAGACTCCAATTTTAGATTTAATTTGATTCTCTCTCACCTTTGGTTATATATATGATTATTATTCATTAAATTTTATCTTATAAAGAGAAAGAATAATATTTTGGATAACAAACTTTAAAACTCTCTCTCTCTCTCTCTCTCAATTAGATTTTTGTTCTTGTTGAGATACTGTCTTGTTAAATACTTGAATAATATTATTCAGTTATTGCTAAAAACTTGTTTGATTTGATGGGATAAATTTAGCTATAATTTCAATTTTCAATTATATTTATATTAATGAAACAAGTTTTATTAAAAAAATTGTAATAATTGTGCGGCAAATTATCATGAAATTTTTTTTTAAAAGGTGGAGCCCCAAGCGGAGGGGATGGAGTAAGGAAGTTTTCCATGTCATTCAGGATGAGGAATTGAGGATGAGGTAAGACAAAATTATGCAAAACAGGAGTGAAGATTCCATCCTTTGGGCTCGCCATTCCTCATTGTCATCTGTGCTAGCTCTAAGTAGAAAAAAGGCCCCCAAATTTTAACTAATAGGATTTTTTAAAAAAATATTATAATAGTATTAATTAAATCCAAATATTAGCCCATAAATAAAATAATATTTTTTTTATCAAATGAAAAAATAAAGAAAAAAAATGTTATGTCTCCAACATTTTTCACAACACTTTCAGAATAAATCCTAATTGGTAGGTTGTTACAGGGTATTATTGATGACAAAAAATTAATGTCAGTAATGAATTCAAATTAGAACCAGTAACAAATTAACATCTAAGATTTGTTATGAAAATTTTATGAATGTAGCACTTCAAGAAAAAAAAGAGCAATACAAAAAAAAAAAAAAAAAAAAAAATCACAATATTTTTCACAAGTTGAATTAACAAACTTTTACTAATTTTTATCTAAGTCCATCACTAACATCATTTTTTTACTTATCATTATCAATCTGCCACATCAACAGGTTTGAAAAGTTTTGTCAAATTTTTTGTCTATAGACTTTCAAAAAAAAATCTACATTGTTCATGTTAATTAGTAGTAATTTTGCATATAAAACAAGATAATAGAATTTAAGTAATATTTAATTTTTTAAAAATCACACACACACACACACACACACACATATATAAGGCCCTAATTTCAATTTTCACCTTAGGCTCCCAAATACATTAAGCCGCCCTTGATTGTCATCCCTAATTGCGTTGGTTCTTTTAACTCACTAATCACTATTAAGACTAGCTAGAGAAGGTATCTCTTGCACCGAGCTTATGCAACCACTCTCTCACTAACATGTGAATCCCACATGCATATGAAAATTTTGCAGTTTAGCCATCATTTTTTTCTTGTTTCTATAGCTTCATGTCCAAGAGTGGCCAAATAAACTTTCACTCTTGGCAGGTTTGATCGTCTTTAAGAAACTGATCATAACAACAACAGTTCCTCGGGTTGGACAGACTATTAAGGAGGCAAGTTTGGATTTGTAGTATTTTCTCTTGCAAACTTATGAATGATAATTTAGTTTGATTTACAACTCTTCTCAAACTAAAGGGTTGTTTAGTTTTTTTTTTTTTTTTTCATCACTCATCACTCCTCACTCAATTTTCATTACTCATCACTCATTACTTAAAATACTCCAATTTCTTATAGCCCACCCATTTGGCACATATTTTCAACTTCTCATCACTCAATTTTTTGTACTTTCTATAGGACCCACTCTTCTTAAAACCACCAAACACAAAGCCAACTAAGTGTTCAATTCCAAAAAATAAACAATATTAATGCCACCCAAAAAAAAAAAAAAAATCTCTCTGCCTCTTCTTCTTCTTCTTCTTCTTCTTCTTCTTCTTCTTCTTCTTCTCTCTCTCTCTCTCTCTCTCTCTCTCTCTCTCTCTCTCTCTCTCTCTCTCTCTCTGTGGTTCGTGATCCAATAGATCGAAAATGAGTCCGATCATTTTGACTCAGCTGGCAACAGGTTTGGGTGTGTTGGCCAAAGCGGCCTTGGTCAAATTGATCATGGACCAGAAGACCATGGCTGGCCTGTTTCCGAGGTGCCCAAGTTGTAAAGGAACGGGTCGGGTCTCATGCCTTTGTTCTTGTCACAACAACCACCGCCGCAGCCGTTACTACAACCCACAGAGACAAATGACAACGTTCCGCTCCTTAAAAACTCTGAAACCCACCACAGCCACAATAGCGACAATAGCAACATCAACATTAACAGCGACAAAAAGGAGAAAGGCGAAAAGGAAAAAAAAGAAAAAGAAAAAAAGAAAGAAAGAAAGAAAGAATTGATGCTTGCAAAGAAGAACATAGAAAGAAAAGTTTGTTTCTTGATTTTTTTATTTTTTTTTTAAGGGTTTGAGATGAGAAAGGCGAAAAGGAAGGGGAAAAAAAAGAAAAGAAAAGAAAAGAAAGAACTGATGCTTGGCGAAGAACAGAGAAACATAAAGAAGAGAGACAAAAAGAAAGAAAAGTGGAGAAGAAAGAAAAAAAAAAGAAAAAAAAAGAAAAAGAAAAGAAAAGAGGAGAGTGAAGTCAAAAGTTGAGGTTGATAGGTCCCAAAATGTGTGTGTATTTACAAGATTGCCATCATAACTCTGTTTCCATAACTTGAAAGTACCTAAAATTTGTTTTTAGTTTTCATAACACATCACTCAAAAATCAGAGAATAGAGTAATGAAAACAAAACTTGAAAACAAATCCAAACAAGCTTTTTCTTCGTGGGTCCCACTATTTTTGAGTTATGGGTGATGGAAACAAAAAAACCAAACAACAAGCATTCTATATTTCCTTTTTCTTATAAAATTTTCTCCATCTTGGAAGCAGGCTTGGTGTGCTACCAGTACCACTTGAGCTTAACAAGCTGCTCTAGTTATCGTTGTCTTGTCAATGGCATTAACTACATTGCTCAATGATGTTGGAAGAAGGGCTGGTGAATTTATTAAGGACAACCTTGATGCAGAGAATGTATGTTACTACTAAAGGCCTTAGCAAATGGTTTAATAAACATAGAAATCGTGTTTAGCGTTAAAATGTCTATGTGTGAGAGTGTGTGCAATAAACATTTGATGTATCTTGATTCTTGTTAATGAGTACTAGTCTTTGTTCTCTATAATTTTGGCCATACTATGTGATGGACTCATGGAATGATTCTGTGCATTCTAATATTCTATGGACACGTTTGGAAACACCAGCCTTATAAGAGCTACTAGATTGAACTCCAAAATTTAAAATTAACCCCAAAAGAGAAACTACAGGCGTTAATAAACTATAGAAGAGAATGCCAAAGTGATCAATCATGAAATCCTGGATCCAAAGATTAGGTGCATTGAATACTTGCTTCTTGTTCTGGTCCAATAAAGTTCAATATATCATAAAAATGTCGCACATGGTGCACAAAATTCCCACTTTTAAGTGGGTTTGATAGAGGTTAGCCTTTTTGTGCCCAACCATACAATAAGTGAAAAAAAAAAAAGTGATTCGATAAGTAAAAAAACCATATTGAATGTCTAACATATCGAGCCTTCAATATCAACCCTAAGAAATAAAAATAAAGCATCCTCAAAAGAAAATGAATGCAAAAAGATTAAAAGACAAATCACAAGACAATATGAAGTAAGAACTCAAACATTACTTTGTTGCTATAATTGGACATCTAGATCTTGTCACTTCCTGCCACAATAAAACAAGAAGCAGCTTTTTTCCCATCAAAAGGCCCTAATGTCATTCAAAACTCTATTCAGGTTGCGTCTAGCAGCACATTTACCCTCAATACTCACTTCTTAGATCTTACTTCACTGTTGTGCACGGAAAAGCTTGAAGTTTTTTCTTTTCTTTTTTTTATAAATTGATGCATCCTTTTAAATAGGGCTGTCCAAGGACCCGTTGGAATCGACACACCTGCTGCCGCCGATCGAACCCGACCTGCCGCCGACCGAACCGACTGCTTCGGCGGTCGGCGACGGATTTCATTCTCCAAAACTCGAGATCAACAGGTCAGAGATCGGATCTCCTCCTCTCAAATCCGAGAAACCTGATCCAATCAACCCATTATTTTCCCGGCGAGTTTTGAGATTTTTTTGGGTAGATCCGGCAAGTTTTGAGTTTTCTTTGGGAAGATTTAAGCTAGATCCAACGAGATTTCGCTAGATCTAGCCAAGATCTCGTCAAAAATGGCTAAGAAAAAAATTGTTACGTCTCCAACATTTTTCACAACACTTTCAGAATAAATCCTAATTGGTAGGTTGTTACAGGGTATTATTGATAACAAAAAATTAATGTCAGTGATGAGTTCAAATTAGAACCAGTAACAAATTAACACCTAAGATTTGTTATGAAAATTTTATGAATGTAGCACTTCTAGAAAAAAAAGAACAATACAAAAAAAAAAAAAAAAAAAAATCACAACATTTTTCACAAGTTGAATTAACAAACTTTTACTAATTTTTATCTAAGTCCATCACTAACATCATTTTTTTACTTATCATTATCAATCTGCCACATCAACAGGTTTGAAAAGTTTTGTCAAATTTTTTGTCTATAGACTTTCAAAAAAAAATCTACATTGTTCATGTTAATTAGTAGTAATTTTGCATATAAAACAAGATAATAGAATTTAAGTAATATTTAATTTTTTAAAAATCACACACACACACACACACACACATATATATATATAAGGCCTTAATTTCAATTTTCACCTTAGGCTCCCAAATACATTAAGTCGCCCCTGATTGTCATCCCTAATTGCGTTGGTTCTTTTAACTCACTAATCACTATTAAGACTAGCTAGAGAAGGTATCTCTTGCACCGAGCTTATGCAACCACTCTCTCACTAACAGGTGGATCCCACATGCATATGAAAATTTTGCAGTTTAGCCATCATTTTTTTCTTGTTTCTGTAGCTTCATGTCCAAGAGTGACCAAATAAACTTTCACTCTTGGCAGGTTTGATCGTCTTTAAGAAACTGATCATAACAACAACAGTTCCTCGGGTTGGACAGACTATTAAGGAGGCAAGTTTGGATTTGTAGTATTTTCTCTTGCAAACATATGAATGATAATTTAGTTTGATTTACAACTCTTCTCAGACTAAGGGGTTGTTTGGTTTTTTTTTTTTTTTGCATCACTTATCACTCCTCACTCAATTTTCGTTACTCATCACTCATCATTTAAAATACTCCAATTTCTTATATCCCACCCATTTGGCACATATTTTCAACTTCTCATCACTCAATTTTTTGTACTTTCTATAGGACCCACTCTTTTTAAAACCACCAAACACAAAGCCAACTAAGTGTTCAATTCCAAAAAATAAACAATATTAATGCCACCCCCCAAAAAAAAAAAAAAAATCTATTTGCCTCTTCTTCTTCTTCTTCTCTCTCAAACTCTCTCTTTCTCTCTCTCTCTCTCTATGTGGTTCGTGGCCAATAGGTCGAAAATGGGTTTGATCGTTTTGACTTAGCTTGCAACGGGTCTGAGTGTGTTGGCCAGAGCGGCCTTGGTCAAATCAGTCATGAACCAGAAGACCATGGTTGGCTTGTTTCCGAGGTGCCCAATTTGTAAAGGAACGGGTCGGGTCTCGTACTTTTGTTCTCGTCACAACAACCACCACCGCAGCCGTTGCTATAACCCATAGTGACAAACAACGACGTTTCGCTCCTTAAAAACTCTGAAACCCACCACAGCCACAATAGCAACAATAGCAACAATAGCAACAATAGCAACATCAACATTAACAGCGGTGGAAAAAAAAAAAAAAAAAACTGATGCTTGCAATGAAGAACAAAGAAAGAAAAGTTTGTTTCTTGATTTTTTTTTTTTTACTTTTTTTTTTTATGGTTTTGAGATGAGAAAGGCGAAAAGGAAGGGGGGAAAAAAAGAAAAAGAAAAGAAAAGAAAGAACTGATGCTTGGCGAAGAACAGAGAAAGAGAAAAAAGAGAGACAAAAAGAAAGAAAAGTGGAGAAGAAAGAAAAAAAGAAAAAAGAAAAGAGAAGAGGAGAGTGAAGTCAAAAGTTGAGGCTGGTGGATCCCAAAATGTGTGTATTTACAAGATTGCCATCATAACTCTGTTTCCATAACTTGAAAACACTTAAAATGTGTTTTCAGTTTTCATAACTCATCACTCAAAAATTAGAGAATAGAGTGATGGAAACAAAACTTGAAAACAAATCCAAACAAGCTTTTTCTCCATGGGTCCCATCATTTTTGAGTTATGGGTGATGGAAATAAAGTTATTGGTGATGGAAACACAAAAACCAAACAGCAAACATTCCATATTCCCATTTTCTTATAGAATTTTCTCCTTCTTGGAAGCAAGCTTGGTGTGCTACCAGTACCACTTGAGCTTAACAAGCTGCTCTAGTTATCGTTGTCTTGTCAATGGCATTAACTCCATTGCTCAATGATGTTTGGAAGAAGGGCTGTTGAATTTATTAAGGACAACCTTGATGCAGAGAATGTATGTTATTACTAAAGGCCTCAGCAAATGGTTTAATAAACATAGAAATCGTGTTTAGCGTTAAAATGTCTATGTGTGTGAGTGTGTGCAATAAACATTTGATGTATCTTGATTCTTGTTAATGAGTACTAGTCTTTGTTCTCTATAATTTTGGCCATACTATGTGATGGACGCATGGAATGATTCTGTGCATTCTAATATTCTATGGACACGTTTGGAAACACCGGCCTTATAAGAGCTACTAGTTTGAACTCCAAATTTAAAATCAACCCCAAAAGAGAAACTACAGGCATTAATAAACTACATAAGAGAATGCCAAAGTGATCAATCATGAAATCCTGGATCCAAATATTAGGTGCATTGAATACTTGCTTCTTGTTCCTAGTCCAATAAAGTTCAATATATCATAAAAATGTCACACGCGGTGCACAAAATTCCCACTTTTAAGTGGGTTTGATAGAGGTTAGCCTTTTTGTATCTAACCATACAATAAGTGAAAAAAAAAAAAAAAAAAAAAAGGTGATTAAATAAGTAAAAGAACCATATATATATATATATATATATATATATATATATTTTTTTTTTTTTTTTTTTTTTTTATATGGGAAATCAGACATACTTTCATTCAACAAGCTGAAATTGGAGTACAACAAAGAAAAGAAATTACAAGAGCTGAAAACTAGTCAGATATCATCTAAGATTAAGTGTTCTACACAGCTAGGATCAGGGGCGTAGCTAGGAATTTTCACATGGGGGGCCCGATTCGAACCATGAAGGTTGAAATCAACGACGATGAGTATCATCATTGTATGGATAGTCTATATTTTTAGATTGATATGAACCTTATTTGAGATAAGCTCGTCGGATTTCATCTTGTTTGTTAATAGGGAATTCACATATTTGTTTACGTGATCCTAGATCACGATCTATCTCTTCAGATTGAATTCTTGAACATTTGGAGGGGTCAGGGTGTTCATCAGGCATCGAAGTATCAACATTTGTTTCTACAACCACAAGTGTCCTAATTTCTGAATTTCTAACATATTTTTTCTTAAAGAATGCATCAATTGTTTTTCGTTTGCTCATAATTCTTTTAGCTTTAAGAATATGACTTAAAAATTAACCTGAAAAGAAGTTTAAAAAATAAAATTTTAATTAGAAATTTTTACTTAGTTATATGGATGTTATTCATACTCAAGAAAAAACAAAATTTTCACTATAATTTAAACATACAACCCATTTTTAATACGACTTTAATTAATAATAACCCCTCAAACAAAAACAAAAATTAAACACACAAGTATTGGTACACAAAACCAAACAGTTTAACAACACCCATGGCCACATCCACAGCTACATGATATCTAACTAATCAAAAATAGGTAATAAATCAAAACAATTTTACCTTAGAAACTTTGTCTTCACAAAGTGCAAAGATGGGTCACCCGTGTGGCAATGCCTACTGCCTCTGCCTGACTGCCTCCAACTTTAGATCTTCCTTTCAAGAACCATCACAAACAATCTCCCTATGCCTTCAATCATGTATTTCTCTAAAAATCTATGAAAAGGACAAAGTTTAGCTACAAAATTGGTTGTAGCCTTAGGCTACAAACTTACTTAATATCTTTTTATTGGATGTAAATTTTGACAAATCCACCATTGGATTACATCTTCTTCTTATATCCTTCATACTTGCAAAATTTCAAGAAAATTAAAAATCAATAGCTATGTCATCAATAAATTTTTTAAATTGCAAGTTTTTGTAATTTAAAATTATGCACAAAATATAAACTTATAGATCATATAGTAAATGATATCCGATTGACACAAAATTTAACATGTGTATTAAGGGCGTAAAGAACATGCAATTCAACGGTTAGATTTTCAAAATATGTTGTAGTATTTATTTTGTTGAGTGAGTTTATAACCTTAAGCTACAATCAATTTTGTAGCTAAACTTTGTCCCTATGAAAATATAAAGAGCATGTGAATATTTAGGTGTAGATAGTTGAGAAAATAAAAAAAAAAAACACTAAAAAGAGATGAATGTCTAATGCTTAAGAAAGAGAACAAAACTCACCAGTCACCAAGTTCCAAAACTAAAGCTGATGAAGAAAGAAAAAATTGGTCAAGAATTTTTTTTTTTTTTTTTTTTTTTTCGGGGACTGTGTGTACAGAGGACTGGAGTTTTGGGGGCTGGTAGGTGGGCAACGGTACCGGTGCAAATGAAAGTGTATCAAAGAAGACAAAACAAAAGAATAAGAAGTAAAGAAAGGGATTTCGTGGGTCAGTGGGTGGATTTTTTGAAATGAATAGAAATTGAAGTTTTGTTTTTAGTGTTTGGACTTGAGCGTGCCAGCTTGTTTTATTTGGAGTACATAAGGTGATAAGGCCTAAAACTAAAGCTGGGTTTGGGAGAATATTTGAGCTGGGCTTGGGAGAATAGTTGAGAATTGGGCATGGGGGGGCTAGCTGTCCAATATTGGGGGGGCCCAATTTTTTTTTGTACCTACTCTAATGGAAAAAAAAAAAATTGCAGGGGCCAGAGCCCCCCCAAGCCACAATGTGGCTCCGCCCCTGGCTAGGATTAACTCCCTTCCAAAATTGAGATAAACCTGATAGTCTAGCAGCTTTTGCAAGTTCATGGGCAACTCTGTTGCCATCCCTTTTCAAGTGTTGGAATGTGCACCAACTGAAGGAGGCATAATAGCTTCTAATGTCTTGAAGGATGAGACCAATCTCACCATCAGTATCTCCACAGTTAAGAACTTGAACAATAGAGATGGCATCTGACTCGAAGATAGCATGGGAATTTTTCAATTCCAAAGCAAGCAGCACACCATGCAAAAGAGCAAAGGCTTCAGTAATTTCTGCCGAGTAAGAAGACTGAAGAACTTCACTAGAAGCTACAATAGAAAAGCCATGGCAGTCCCGAAAAATCAGCCTAATGCAAGTGTGGGTACCATCATTAGAGGTGGCTCCATCAACATTTATTTTGAAGAAGCCAGAGGGAGGAGTTTTCCAATTGAGGACAGGAGGGGAATGTGTCAGTGGGGGGTGAGAGCAATCATCCTTAAAATCAATGAGGGTTCTATTGGCCAATTCCCAGCTTTGGCTTGGGGGGGAACCCGAGTCTTCATGTACTACCTGATTGCGATTCCACCAAATAGACCAGGTTGTTGCAAAGAAAATCCCCATGTCATGCATAGTGCCCCTCTTAATAATGTCTAGAACGATATCAACAGGATCACAGATAGGGCGAGAAAGGTTTATAGGACAGTCAGACCAAAAAGCCCACATTAGCTTGGCATGATCACAGTGAAAAAGAGCATGTGCCGTAGTCTCTATTGCTTTGTCATAGATGGGGCAGAAGCGAGAACACGCTATGCCTCTGTGGCTTAAGTTTTCCATGGTAGGAAGGCTATTAACACAAAATCTCCAAGCAAAAACTTTGAGCTTTGGGGGACTTTTTGGTGCCATATTCTTTTCCAAATCAGAGATTTAGAGCTGTTTGAAGAGCATTCACCTTCGTCTGGAGGTATCACCATGCTTAAGGCAATGTGGTAGGCACTTTTAACTGTGAAAGTACCATGTTTATAACCAGTCCAAATTAGACTGCCTTCGGGAAGATTGTAGCTCAATGGGATTGACAAAATTGTGTTGGCCTCAAAGGGTAGGAAGAGTGAGCGAACAACATCAACTTTCCACCACTTAGTGTCCTCGTCTATAAAGGATGACACCATTGGTAAATCTCCGAAGTCAGAAGGTGGGGAGATTACTTTGAATGTTGTTGGCGTTGGAAGCCACTTATCATCCCATATATGGATTTTACGACCATTTCCTACTCTCCATCTAGTTCCTTTCCGGATCACCTTAAGACTATTGTGAATGCTTCGCCAGGCATAGGACGGGCTATAGCCTTTTTTGGAGTTGAGAATATCATCATATGGGAAATACCTGGCTTTGTAAACTTGAGCCACCAAGAGTTGGGGTTGGTGAGGATTCGCCAACCTTGTTTGGCTAACATGGCTAGATTAAAGGCTTGTAAGTCCCAGAAACCCATCCCACCGTGAAGTTTTGACTTGCACATTTTCCTCCAACTAACTCAAGAAATTTTATGCTCTTTATCTTTCTACCCCCACCAAAAATTGCACATCATGTTTTCCAAATCAGTACAAAGAGTCTTAAGGAACTGAAAACAGCTCATGGTATAGGTTGGGACTGCTTGTGCGACTGCCTTAATGAGAATTTCCCTCCCACCAATTGAAAGGAGTTTACCTTTCCAGCCAGCAAGCTTTTTAGCCACTTGTTCCTTGATTTCAGCAAACACTTGGGTTTTGATTTCCCAATGATGGAGGGAAGCTCCAAATACTTGTTATGCCTCGAGTCTTGCATCGGCCTAAGAAATCTTAATATGCACTCTTTTGTTTCTTGAGGGGTATTTGGGCTGAAAAACACCAAGGACTTGTCCGCATTAATTTTTTGACCAGAAACCGCCTCATAGCTTTGGAGAATGCTGACAAGTTTTTGGCATTCTTGCACATTTGCTTTGTAAAATAGAAGGCTGTCGTCAACAAAGAAGAGATGGGTGATTATAGGGCAGCCCCTGCATATTGAGACTCCTGATATTTGCTAATTTCGGGCTACATCATGAATTAGAGCCGACAAGCCTTCCGCACAAAGAAGGAACAGATATGGGGAGAGGGGATCACCTTGTCGGATGCCACGGGTTGGGGTGATGTGGCCAAAAGTATCACCATTTATGATTAATGAATAAGATACAGAAGAGACACAATGCATAATAAGATTAATCAGCTTGTTATTGAATCCCAACTTCATCATAATCCCCCTAATAAAGTCCCATTCAACCCGGTCAAAGGCTTTACTCATATCTAGTTTAATTGACATGAAGCTTTCTTTTCCCCCCTTTTTATTTTTTAGATAGTGCATGAACTCATAAGCTACAAGGACATTGTCAGAAATTAGGCGTTCAGTAGTGAAGGCACCTTGGTTTTCAGAGATGATGCTCGGCATGACCGTTTTGAGTCTATTAGCCAGGACTTTTGATATGAGTTTATAAGTCACATTACATAGGCTAATAGGGCATAATTCTGTCATTCTAGTGGGGTGGTTGGTCTTTGGGATAAGGGAAATATTGGTTTTGTTAATCTCTGCCATGGGAGCGTTTGAATTTAGTACATTCAAAACCATATTTGTAATATTAGTGCCTACAATATCCCAGTAATTATGGAAAAAAATAGCAGACATACCGTTAAGTCCAAGGGCTTTGGTCTGGTGAATTTGCTATAAAGCCTTAAGAACCTCAGCTCTTGTGAAGGTCTTGGTGAGCTCAGAGTTCATGTCTTCTGTCACGCATCTGGGTATAGAGCCAATGACTTCGTTTATTCTAGTGGGATGAGTGGTGGTATAGATTTTCTCAAAATAAGCCACAGCAGTGGCTGCAATATTAGGTTTACTTTCACACCACTGACCAAAATCATTCCAGAGCCTAAGGATAATGTTCTTTTTCTTTCTGTCAGATGCCCCAGCATTGAAGAATTTTGTGTTTTTGTCACCCTCTCTGTACCAATGCACCTTACTACATTGATGCCACATGGTTTCTTCGCTATTAAGAAGATCATTGATTTCCTTCCAGAGTTGATTGATCTCTGCCCCCAAGTTTCCTTGTTGATCATTGGATGTGAGAGCATTGAGAAGTTTCCTTTTCTCCTAAATTTTCTTTGGGATGTTGCCCACCACACTTTGATTCCAACTGGTTAAAGCCATAGCACATTTTTGAAGATTGGAGGAAATATCCTCAGGGGTGGTGGAGAGAGAGCCTGAGTTCTAGGCTAAATCAATGATTTCTCGACAATCATCTATTTTGGCTCACATTGCCTCAAAATTAAATTTGTGTTTTCCTCGATGAGATTGTGGGGAAGAATCAGAAATTGCAAGGATGCAGTGATTAGAGGTTGATTCAGGAAGATGGTGGACTTTTGGATTCCTGAATAATTCTAGCCACTCTGGTGTGGCAAAAGCCCTGTCAAGTCGGAGGGAAATTCTTTGATTGCCTTCCTTCATGTTACTCCAGGTGAAGTCAGGCCCATAATATCCTAAATCTTGAAAGCAACAATTATTTACCACTTGACGAAACCCCTCCATTTTTCATTGGGATCATTGGGTACCACCTGCTTTTTCATTCATAGAGAGAATTTCATTAAAGTCACCACAACAAAACCAAGGCAAACAATATTGACTATTAAGAAAGGAGATGTCCAAGATTCTTCCCTGAGGTGAGTTTCAGGGTGCCCATAAAATCCAATGTACCTCCAAGAGAAGCCATTCTCAAGTTCAGTGATTATGGCATCAATATGGAAATTAGAGTAGCTTTTGACTTCTAGATTCATATCACTAGACCACAAAAGAGCCAGGCCACCACTTCGGCCTCTACGAGGAACAATCACGCCGTTTGAAAAGCCCAGTCTGTATTTCACCTTCTCCATACGCTTATTCTTTAGCCTAGTCTCCAATAGGAAGACAAGTTTGGGATTCCAACGCTTCACATAGTCACGGAGCGCGAAAACTGTCCAAGGGTTCCCAATTCCCCAACAGTTCCAACATAGTGAATTCATGGCTCCCGGCGGTGTTGCTTTGCAGTCACCACCGATCCAACTTGAGCGTTGTTTGCACTAGAGAGGTGTGTGTCACGGATTTTCTTATGGGGCTTTTCTTCATCTTCGTCAGATAAAACAAGCTTGCATGGTCTTTTTGTTCCTAAGAGTTCGCTAAGGTTTTGGGCATCAGTGTTGGGATTTGGGGTATGCTGTCTTTGGGCTCTGGCTATTTTCTTCAAATTCCCTTTACTTGGGCCTTGTGGGGTGCATGGTGATTTGCTAGTGTAGTGGGCCTCTTTGGAAGGTTTTAAGGGGCTTGAGAATTCCTGGGCTTCGGGTAGGGAGGGTTTTAAAAGGCCCACAGAGGAGTCATTATCCCTAATTTCCCTTCCCATTTCTAGGCTTTTTTGAATTTCAAATTGAAATTTCTTAGATTGAGGCTTAGGGTTCAAGGGACTTACTTTTTTGTTTCTCAGCTAATTGTTCGCAGTAAGGTGATTTGACGTGTCAAAGTTTCCTGACGCCGTGTTGTTGTTGGGCAGCGTGTAGCTTCTTGGGGTGGTTGGAAGCTCAGCTTGTTCTGACTCCATGTTTGTAGAGTTGGAAGTTGCTTAGGCTAAATTGTGTTTATCATCTGAACAATCTTCCTTTCTTCTCTTAGGTCTGCCATTGAAGGTGACTTTTGATTTTTCCAAACTAAGTTTAGCAAAACCATTTGCCCGTAGCCAGTCTCCATATTGCTTTGTGTTGCCTAGGTCACTTGGTGGCTCCTGACAGTGTTTCTCATCATGTCCAAGAAGACCACAGAAGAAGCAAAAATTGGGCAATCTTTCATATTTGAAAGAAACCCAAAATTTTTCACCCTCTATGTTGACTATGTTTCCACCCCTTCGAAGTGGTTTATCAACGGGCAGATCCACACGAATTCTAATAAACTTAGCTTGCTCTGGAAGCCAGGATCGCTTGTCTGACTCAATATATCTACCTAGCTTGCTGCCTAGTTCTCTTCCCACTTCCTTTGACATGCAATCAAAGGGAAAGCCCCAGACTTGGACCCAAAATGGAGAATGAGTGAAGGAAATGGTGGCCATAGACAGCCCTTTTTCTCCATCTAGTAAGAAGTAGGAGATTGTTGTCAAAATTCCAAGGGCCATTCCGTTCAACCCACTCCATTTGGCACATTGAGGTAAACTTGAATTGTAGGATGTTTTGCCCAACTTCCACGATTCGTAGATCAGAGCCCATTTTCCAAGCTAACCAAAGCGTGCTTTTTAGGGCTCGTAGATTCTGGTGTCGTTCAGCTAGTAGCCGACCAAATAAACTTCACGCACATTCCTCAAACAGGTTCGATTTTTTGATTGTCGAGATGGTGATGTCTTCTTCTTCATCCTTGGTGAGTTTGAGATGCTGGATGCCATCTAAAATAGATGCGAGGGGCAAGGTAGACAAAATTGGAGGGTGGAACATGCAGTCCATATTCAGAATGGAATAATCGTTCTAAGTACGTCTGTTATGGAGAGAGGATAGAGGAGGTGATGTCATGTCATCATCCATACATGGTGTGGTATTGTAGGATCACTCGACTATATATCGACCGCAATAGCACTAAAATGGAAATTTTGGTAATGCGTACAAATTTAGTTTGTTTTGCAAGTTCAATTTGATGTCATGTCTGTGTCCTATGTAATAATGCCCGTGATTTAATGACAGTTTGCCAACCAACTGGTTGTCCTTAACTGGTTTAATGAAGAGTCTGAGTAATACAAGTTCATCCAGAAAGCCCTTGAGGATGTGGATGAAGTTGATCGCATAGATGTGCCAGCCAGTGATGAAGCAGTAAACCACACTGAAACACCAGATGTAGGGCCCAGTATGAGCTTAGCTCCTCTAGTGCATACATGTTGTGGACTTGCCCTCACTCCTCATCTTGCCACTGAGACCCTTGCTCCACCCTTGTCCACCCCTCATGACACAATCAGGCGCCTGAGTCATACACAATTGCCTCCTACCTCCTCCTCTCCCTTGATACATGTTGCTCAAGCGACACAACCATATGATGGACACGTTGAGCAGGGGAAACGTGATCAAGCTAAGCAGCCACACGATGCAAATGATCATGCTCAACCTAAACAGAAATCAACTCGCACCATCCAACCAAAGAGATGCGGCATAGGTTCCCACCTAGTATTCCAAGTGCTTTATTTTTATTTTTATTTCATCTATTTTTCGTGGTTTTATGTGCATGAATTTGTTTGTTTGTATAAGCCTACAACTGGTTTTATGAGCAAGTTAGAGCTCTAAATGAGTCATTAGTGCAGGTTGCAGCTCCAACTGATGGAAATGCTCACCCTACAACCAAACAGCACACTAGGCGCAACCAAAAAAAAAGTAAACGCGGGGAGGGTAGTGATCCGGGTACACAAGTGTCTTATCAGTCAATCAACAGAGACACACCCGTACTATTATATTCAAGTATGTGTTATAGGCTTTCGCTCCTTCCATTGCTAGATTCGCACATTGTAGGCCAGTAATTATTATTGATGGAACTCATCTTTATGGAAAATATAAAGGAAAGTTATTGATTGCAATGACTACTGATGCTAACAATGAGATTTTTCCACTTGCCTTTGCGGTTGTGGATGATGAGACGGGGGCCAGTTGGGGATGGTTTTTATCTTGCTTGTGGAAAGCAATACAACATGTGGTACCCCATTCTGGCATTTGCATAATATCTAACCGACGTAGAGCTATCATATCTTCCATTGAACAATGGCCCCATGATTATGTACTGGTATATCATCGATATTGCATTAGACATGTTGCTAGCAACTTCAACACTCAATTTAAGGACCCATTCTTAAAGTCTTTGGCCTTGAAAGCAGGATACGCTACTCAAGCTCGCAAACTTGATAAAATATTGGATTGCCTTAAGGAAGCTGAACTCAAGTTCAGTAAGGATCCTAGTATAGAGAAAAAGAAGTCGTATTCATATCTAAGGAAGGAGGATTTGGAGACGTGGACATTGTCACATGATCGTGGACGCCGTTATGGGGCAATGACTACCAATATGTCGAAGTGTTTCAATGGAGTTCTAAAAGGTGCAGGTGGACTACCAATATCTGCATTGGTTGACTACATTTGGTGCAAACTTGTCGCCTATTTCAATGATCAGCTCACTAAAATATTAGGTGATATTGTACATGGTCAAGAGTTCAGAAGTTATGCCATGGAGATCTATGAAGCAAATTACAAGAAAGGCCAAAGACATTATGTGAGGCCATTTCACCAGCAGAACAGTGTATTTCAAGTATGCACAATCTACAATCCACAAAGCTCTGAAGGGGGAGACCATAGTCATGAAGTAAGGTTACAAATAACACTTATACTTGTGGCAAATGGGAAATCTATAAGATCCCTTGTTCACATGTAATTGTAGTTTGTATTAGGGAACATATCAATGCAATGAAGTATATCGACCCTTGTTATAGTTTACGAGAACGACTTGCCACTTATTCACATGATTTTTGTGTGCCAAAGGATAAGTCACTGTGGCGAGAGGTTGCCGACCCAAAGTTGTACCCTGACCCTGATATGTTGCGAGACAAAGGTAGACCTATGTCAACAAGAATAAGGAATGAGATGGATTGTAGGGAGAGTCAACCCAAGCAGAAATGTGGAGTGTGTCATGTAGAGGGTCATAACTGCAGAAGATGTCCTAATGTGATTCGCGCATCAATAAGCAATGATGTTCCTAACTAGGTAAGCATGCATTCAATTATCGTAGGTAAAGTATTTGACATGTATATTTAGCTCTTAACATATCTTGGGCCTCTGTTTGGAGTTCATGAGCTTCCATGATATTCTAGCTACTTCATTCTTTTTTCCACAGTTGGAAGTTCATGAGCTTTCATGATATTCTATCTACCCACTTAAATCTAACTTTCTATTTTCCACAGTATTATTCTGAAGACAAATGCAAATGTTGTACCTATTATTTTGGACCTACCTTATGCAAAAGAAAGGTATTGTGATCCTGTTATTCTCACTCCCTCTCTTCCTTATATTTTTTTCATTGCTTCTATACCTAGAAAATGTGCAAAATAACATGTAGTTTTATATGTGCAAATTAGCCATATTTATGTTTTATATGTGTTTTCATAATTTTTGTAGCTAAGCATTGGACAACGCATGTGAACATCATACAGAGTATGCGATATTGAATGTAGAGGACCAAGGAGGGACCATCTTTTTGCTTTTGCAGTTCCTTTAAACTTTGTGGCATAATTTAGTCCTTGCATACTTAGTTTTATTTTATCTCCATGTCAAAGTGTTGGTAACTTGCTGAATTTACATTTTTCTTGTAAACTTTATTAATTTTGACATCCAATGTTATTGAAGATGGTTAAGATGAATTTTTGTTAAAGATTCTACTTTTTGGATATGAAGTTACCACTAGAGTTCATTAACATGTACTATTATGTGCATAATGTAGGTTCTTTGGGTATTTTTATTGTAGCTATCTAACTACACCTTGCTTGCATAAGCGTGCTACATTATATAGCTAATTTAGCATCCACTGTCCCCACATAGTTACAAAATAATGCTATATACAAGCCTATGACATCCAGATGAAGACAAAAGTGTAATCTTGTAAATTATGATCGTAATGACTTAATGCAGTATTAGGGCCGTAATGACTTGTAGAATTTGCACCACTTCTGTCATTGAGGGATTGGTAGCAGGTATCTGAGAGGTGCTAAGAAATCATGATAAGGATACTCCATTATGAAACCACTTGAATTTCTTATTCAAGACTCAAGAAACATCATGATGTCCTTACAAATTACTAAATTATCGAAGAAATATTTCATTAATTTTTTGATAATTAGATACACTGTCATTGGTATGGGGGTTTTAAATCCTGAACTATTAGGCCACTTCATTAATATTCAAGTACATCAACAACTATTTTTTTTTTAAAAAAGAAAAATCCCAAAAGGATTCCTCCTATTCAGTTCTCGATGTGCTTCACATTACCGGCTTGCATTCTCCAACTCAGCAGTCAATTAACAGCCCACCCCATCTTCTTGCTGCCTGTAATTTGTGTTCTTTTCAAAGTCATTTTGGTCCAACCATTTCAGCTTCCCCCACAAAATTGTCCACTAGCGTTAACCTGCAAAAATTTTAACCAAAAGAATATAAGATGGCTGATTAAACAAAGGGAAAAGGACAAGTCCAGACATAGTGGCAGAAAATCTAGATTTGTCGATTTATGATCCTTTTCAACACCAAACTTTGACCTTAATTAAGTAACCATGACAAAAGAGTAAATAGTCTTTGCTTTGCTTAGCAACAGGTAGGAGAAATTCAAATAGTTCTGGTTATAGAATTATAAGTAGCATACGCCTTGTCTTGTCATTTACTCATAATATACAATTTCAACTCCAGGATATAAGATTGAGTTGCAATAGTTTAAGGTTTGGACAACGAGTCCAACTTTGGACAAAAGTGGTGTAGTACAAACAGTGGTTTGGACAATGAGCTTCACAACAGCTGTTGCACAGCCCTAAAAATATGAGTATTTCACTCTCTCCAAAGACACCAACTAAAACATGAAGGAACAGCTTTCCAGATTTTTCCACTAAGGTAACCAACTGTCTCATCCAGCAAGCCAAAAATTCGATCACAATTATAGACAGTCAAAAGATCGTACAATTTTATTCTTTGAAAATGAAAGAGCTCTGTAAAGTACTGTAGGAACTCACCAAGGAGTTTACTAAGGAGTTGACTATTATTAGGAAGGTGGTGAACTACATATTTAAGTAGGTTGAGTAGCCAGTAATGTTGTTACTAGATTTTATTTTTAAAACAATATATATGAAAAACAAAAAGATTGGGACCATCAATACCATGAAGTTGAAGGTTAATCTAAACTGATACATGGAAAATAGGTTACTCGTCACTCTATTAGTGAGGCTTTAAGCTTGAAAGTTGCAACTTCCATTGAAGAATAATATAGACAGAAGACATGATTCCTTGAGGTAACTTTGGGATTTAATTCTGCAAGAACACATAGCAAAGTGTTAATTGAGACTCTAGCACCTAATAGAGTCTCAATTCCAGGAGTTTTTTTTCTTCTAGTAAGTTATTTCCAGGAGATAAGATAACCAACACTATTAAATCTCCCAAGGCACCCGTGGTTCCTAATACATGCATAAGCAGTCCATACACAACAAAAATAGAAAAGACATGAGCTCACTATCAACAATGAAACAAATTTCCATTTTCCATAAAATACCAGCTTCAATCTCATCCCTTGAGTACAAATGCTGTAGGCTAAAATCCAAATTACACCCGATAAGTTTGTGTCAATTGTCATTCTCATCCCTAAAGTTCATTTTTTCTAATTTTAGTCCTAAATGTTCACATTTGTTGTTAGCAAGGTCCTTCCCATCCAAAACCATTAAAAATCTGCCATTGGCAATACAAAAAAAAACTTTTTTTATATACAAAAACAAATACTAAAAGTTCATTACATTTTTTTATATATATAAAAAAAGTCTAAAATTTATGTTTAAAAAATCTCTCAAATACCAATTAATAGCACGATTCCAACCCCAATCTAAACCAGTAACACTTAGCAATAAAATCTAATATTTTCCCAAAAAATTCAAAAACTCAAACACCAGTGATAAAATCTAAGATTTACCCAATAAATTCAAAAACTTATATACCCAGCAATAAAATATAAGATTTTGAAAAAAAAAAAAAAAAATCAAATGTCATCATGCCAAACCATGCAGCATCACCTTGCCGAAATCTACACGTGGCCAACCCTCAAACACAAATCCAAGCCACGCTGTAAAAAACTCCATAGCAAGCCTCCTGAGGCGATCTTGGAGCCACGAACTTGATGCCACCACCACCTCAAGGAAAAAATAACAATGTTCCCTCATGATTCAGCCCTTCCAAACTCCCAAGAACAAGGTCCATTAACATCTCATCTGTCCATTAGCCCTATAATTTTGAGAATTTCATACTTCTTAAACTATGCAATTGAGAAGCAATGAGAAAAGAAAACAAAAAGAAGAAAATGAAAATGATTGTCTATCATCCTCGTGTTCACACTTTAAAGCAAAAAAGTCTCTCATCATTAAAACAATGTCTCCCTCTCCTATGTTATATTTGACATCAGCAACAATAAAAAAATGCTGATTTCCACCAACTACCAAAAAAAAAAAAAAAAAAAAAAAAAAAAAAAAAACATTAATTTGAACATAAGTCTTGCTATCACTCATCCACCATCTAAATGATGAATTCCTAGCTCTGTTGTAATAATAATACATTTTTTTATTGGTAAGTTACTGATCCACAATACATTCAAAAGGAGTTAAAAGAAACAAATAAATATGTATATACTAAATAGTGGTAATGTAGTATTGTGTAAGATGTAATTTTAAAAGGCTTGCCTGAGAATGCAGCAACAAGACACTGAACTTCTTCACTCCAATCAAACCCACGAATAGCCTCATGCACACCACCATAATCCCGCGTCCATAGCTTCTGACCAATTTTCCAAATTGCAACCACTTCTAGCTGAAAAACCGAGCACTGTTACTGCAATATACCCAATCCACATATGAAATAGGTGAATCCCATTAAAATCCAAGGCAGAAAAAAATTTACCCAATCCACTGTTACTGAAATTTTCTTATCTCCACATCTTGTTTTGCTCCCTACAAAACAGGAAATCAAAAAAACAAAAAACGACATAATTTGCTCTAGTGACTTCTCGAAACAGAGCGAACCTGCTTGCACGTTAACTTGTGTGCATTCAAATCGTTGGATATGAAAAGGAAGAGCACCAACAGCAGAGAATCTAGACATATTTCGGCTTTAGGAAAAAAAAAAAAAAAAAAAAAAACTCCATCAAAGCAATTAGGCAGCAGAAAAATGGAAATAGTATACCAATTCAGAATGAACACAAATACAAAAGATATATATATATACATATATATCAAGGTGTAAAAAAAATCTTAAATTCATCTACCGTTAACATATTTTCTTGTGAAACAAATAACTGCATTGTAACAAATAAGATGCTTCTCACTTTAAAGAGATAATGGATAATGCAAGAAATTAAACAGACCATTCAAATCACGAAAAATGCAAAAACCACACCTTTTCAAAAAATGGGTATTCTTTAGGCTGCACCCTCCCCGCGTTTACTTTTTTTCTGGTTGCGCCTAGTGTACTGTTTGGTTGTAGGGTGAGCATTTCTGTCAGTTGGAGCTACAACCTGCTCTAATGACTCATTTGGAGCTCTAACCTGCTCATAAAACCAGTTGTAGGCTTATACAAACAAACAAATTCATGCACATAAAACCACGAAAAATAGATGAAATTAAAATAACAATAAAGCACTTGGAATACTAGGTGGGAACCTGTGCTGCATCTCTTTGGTTGGATGGTGCGAGTTGATTTCCGTTTAGGTTGAGCATGATCATTTGCATTGTGTGGCTGCTCAGCTTGATCACGTTGCCCCTGCTCAGCCACATGATCATGTGGTTGCGTCGCTTGAGCAACATGTATCAAGGGAGAGGAGGAGGTAGGAGGCAATTGTGTATGACTCAGGCGGGTAGACATTAGCTCAACTTGGGGTGTTTGAGGGCTAGGGGTGGGTATAATTGTCTGGGGGGAGCTATAGGATGGGGCTGTGGGCGAGTTATGGTCAACAGAGGTGGTATGTGGGGAGGACTCGAATCTAGCATGGGTAAACCATAAGGGAGATTCGGTGTTAATGGGAGGGATGGGTGGCATGGGGGGCCCGGTTGTGTCATGAGGGGTGGACAAGGGTGGATCAGGGGTCTCAGTGGCAAGATGAGGAGTAAGGGCAAGTCCACAACATGTATGCACTAGAGGAGCTAAGCTCATACTGGGCCCTACATCTGGTGTTTCAGTGTGGTTTACTGCTTCATCACTAGCTGGCACATCTATGCGATCAACTTCATCCACATCCTCAAGGGCTTTCTTGATGAACTTGTATTATTCAGACTCTTCATTAAACCAGTTAAGGACAGCCATTTGGTTGGCAAACTGTCATTAAATCACGGGCATTATTACATAGGACACAGACATGACATCAAATTGAACTTGCAAAACAAACTAAATTTGTACACATTACCAAAATTTCCATTTTAGTGCTATCGCGGTCGATATATAGTCGAGTGATCCTACGATACCACACCATGTATGGATGATGACATGACATCACCTCCTCTATCCTCTCTCCATAACAGAAGTACTTAGAACGATTATTCCATTCTGAATATGGACTGCATGTTCCACCCTCCAATTTTTGTCTACCTTGCCCCTCGCATCTATTTTATGCAAATTGTGATTAGTATTAGCATCTTCAGGTTGTTCTTGCTTTACCCCAAACTGTCGAAGGACACGATCAGGTTGGTGGAACTCTACAAGCCAAAAACATATAAGTGGAACTTTCGACCTCCACACGTTACTTTCCTCGATGTGAAAATTAGAAGGAAGGCGGCTCAATTCATCTGCATATGGCTCCCACTTAACCCATAGTAGCCCCCAACAAAAGCAACCACGTTAATAAATTATCTCATAATTTGCATAACTAATACATTAATGGGTAAGGAAATACTTTTTTATGATTTTGATTATAATGAGTGTAATTTCAAAGACATAAACTGATATAAGTGTTATATAAAAACAAATATTATACCTGGTCGGGCCGTGTTGCGGCAAGTTGATTGCGATATGTGGAAAGCACGTGTGTGGGAGTGTTCTTTGTACACTTAGCCCCTACCCACCTACAAGCACATAACATAGCATGGTCATTAGCCGTTTATGTAAAACTCGAACTATAAACACAATAATTATGCAATATATACTTACTTCATGGCAAAAGGAATTGGCGGTGGTGGTGGACCATAAACACCCTCTGGTGGGGGCATCTTCTGTGGGGACATATGCGAGAATCTGGCATATATCCACAATTGGACCAAAATCAATGCTCCACCAATTTGCTTTGCCGTCTTTTCGCTTGCCTTGCACAATTGTCTGTATAACCATGATAGGGCTGCACTACCCCAACTATACTTAGGTGGATCATTAAGGTTCTCCATGAACTCCAACCACATGATGTGGACCCTATCTCCGGACTTGTCAACAAATACCATATCCCTTAATAGGGCTAGTACATAACAGCGAGCATATTGATGAACCTGTAACTCATTTGCATCCGAAGGCAACGATTGTGCAATTCGGTCAACGAGTGCTTTTATTTGAATCCTTTGACCATCTAGCACAGTTTTATTTTCATCTAGAATTTGAATTCCAAGCATTTCATTACACACAGATTTCCAAATTCTTTTAGTGAACCTAACCATTGCCTCACCCTCGATGGGCATCCCTATTATAACTTTTACATCTTGCAGTGTGATCGTCATCTCACCATGTAGAAGGTGGAAAGAATGGGTCTTTGGGCGCCATCGCTCTACAAATTCAGTGATCAATGTATGATCAAGCTTTATGGATGGGACCATGTGTAGATGCTCTAAACCAAGCAACCTCACTATGGCAATCACACGCTCATCTACCATAGGATCTCGACATGTCAACTCTTCATGGCGACATCAACAAGTTAGTGTGCCAGGAGGATCCTGCAAATATTATAACAATAGATAAATATCGTATACTTTGATCAAGTACGTAATATGCCATTGAAGAACAATTCAACATCCAAAAGCAATAGTATAATCTATAAGTTTATTTTCAAATCAATTTTAGGTTTCTTCTATCACTTCACAATAAATCACCAAATACCATTATGCGGAAATTTTTACCTGGCCTCTAGTGTTCCAAAGTAACTCAGATCGATGATTCACTTGTTCCATCAAAACGCTACGATCAATGGGCCCAGGATCTATCGTGATGCTGCAAAAAGTTATGCCATATCAATTAGAAATAAAAGAGGAAAAAGAAAAGACACAAGTTCTATACATAAATGTGCCAAGTATGAGAGGAAAAAGAAAAGACACAAGATTTATTTTAAACCATACAATATAAAATATCGTCTAAAATCCTTTAAATTTACAACATTCAATAATCAAAGTAATAAAATCAAAAAGGAAGCAAGGTAAAAGACAAAAAGATCTAAACTTTCTTTTCAGGACTTCTGTACATTTTCTCAGCAACCCTAACAAAAGTAAATAAATTTAACCCCAAAAGAAAAATACAAAAAAAGTAGCAATCTTTTTTCACATTTTGCTCTATTGGAGTAATGGGTTTTCTTGACCGTTTGAATAGATCCAGAATATTTGAAGAAACAGCAAACAAGCCCGAATGAAGAAATTCAAGCATAAACTACAAATTACACTAAAACTAAAAAGCAAAGAAAAAAAATCACAAAATTAAACCAACCCCAGAAGGAAATCAGCAAACCAAAAGGCCCTAATGAAGAAATTCAAGCATAAACTACAAATTACACGAAAATTAAACTTTACCAGAACTAAATCACCTACTCTATTATTAATGTAACCAAGCATAAACCCAACATTAAAATATGATTAGTAAACAAACCCAATTATTAATTACAAGCAAAACAACGAAATTGAGCTTAAAAATTAGACTTACCTTGCAGGCACAGCCAAGGTCAGGAACATGAGGAACGCTGGTGACTGAGAAAGACCGGCGCGAGAGAGAAGGACGGCGTGACTGAGAGAAATAGGAACGGTGATAGAGAGAGGGACGGCATGACTGTTGGGAAGAATCAAAATGTGGAGGAGGTATAGTGCCCTAGAAATCGATTTTATCAATCTCGGTTTCCATTTTTAAAAAATAACCGAAATCGTGTTTGCCACAATCAAGTTCCATTTGGGTTTTTTTTTTTTTTTTTTTTTTTTACCTCAGGAATAAACTCGAGTTCCACGTGGTTTTTTTTTTTTTTTAAACCTTAATTCCACGTCAGATATGTATGTTCGGATTTTGGGCTAGAACTCGAGTTTGTCAGTCTAACTAACTAAATAGTTTAATACGCATACTATTCACCAAAAAATTTTATAAAATCAGTCTAAATAGGAAATTTTGCCCTAGAAATGTATTTACACTTAAAGGGAGTGGCTGACTGTTTTGTCTTTTTGTTCACACTTTTTCGCAACAGATATAGAGAACACAGAAAGAGTCTAGAAAGTATGAAAGATTAGTATGAGGAGATTTCCAACGAAAATCCAGGGACTGCCAACAAAATCGAGGGATTGTTATCTAGTCTACTCAAGCACATACAGAAAATAAAGAAAGGGGAGAGGAAGTATAGAGAGAGACTAGAAGTAGAAAATCAAGGATTTTTTAGCTGTTCTTCCATCACAACTCGCACGACGTAATAGAATCTGAGAAAGGAAGGGACCATTCTATAGCATTCTAAGCATAAACTCAGAAACTAGATAAATAAGTTTTTGGCTCTTCAGTCGTTAGAGCTCTTGCAAGTATTTCAAACCCCTTTCTTTTTTTTTTATATATTAAATTTATTAGATTTTTCTAGTTTTCCAGTTGATTGCAATATATGACTTTTCGTTTATTTGATTGATAAATGACAATATTCCTTGATGCTATTGCCTAGGTCGTTGGAGGAAAGAAGGGGAAAGGGAAAGTCAAAAGCAATTGCTTTTTAAAGGAAGAGGTGTAAATCTGGTTGCATCTAGCTAAAAATTGAAATTTCAAGTGCTTTAACAAGTGCTTTGTGAAAATGTCAGAGTGGCCATTTTTTTGGTTATTTGTTTGTGCTTTCTCATGGAATTGCATGTTTTCAAACATGCATATTTGAACTTGGTTGCTTTAAATTTTGCTTACTTTGTTCTCTCTTTGTGGGAGATAACGGTGTATAGACATGGAATTTAGACTAAAAAGTTCAGTTTCAACCGTGGAAAATGCTCTCAACTACCATTTCAATTTGTTTAGCAATACCAATGTTGATCATGTCAATTTTAAAATCATTCAAGAAGCCTGCACTTTCGCAATACCTATAGGCTATAATTTCTTTCAAGTTGCCATTATCTTAAACTGGTATAGATAAAAATTTCAAGCCAAATTTTGATTTCTTGTCATGGCTTGAAATTTAATCAATATGTACATTTGTTAAAGTTAACATTTTTCCAACGGAAAAAATGAAAAGAAAAAAGTTGAGTCTTTCTTTTCTCTTCCGCATCCTTTTCTAAGCCAGATTAGATACTGATACTTGGGCAGCTTTACTTGTGGTTTGATCCCAAAAACAACGATGTGAACAAAGAAGCAAGACATCTGAATTATATGATAAATTTTGTAGGGCACAGAGATTCAACGGCTTGTCCGAACTCATTTGAGCGAGTTCAGGGTAAATGCACACCCATAAATTTGATCGGGAAAGAAGGATGCAATGGTAATCTAGGGTCAGGACTCCATGCATTACTGCTTACCTGGTGTAGGGTCAGGACTCCACGCACTACTGCTTACCTGGTGTCCCTGACACATGGGTTGATATCTTTTAGGAACTGATCTGTCATCACCTGGAGATAAAGGGATGAACATTTAAAACTGGGGTGACCACGGGTCGGTCTGGATCGGGATTGTGCCCATCCCGCGACCGACCCGACCAAGTTGGGTTCCAAATTTTCAGACCTGCCGCCGACCAATCAAAAAATCAGATCGGATTGGACGGTTCTTGCAAGAAAGTGGTCGGGTCTCAGTCGCGGTTGATTATTTGGAAAACGGCGAGAATCCGGCCAAGAAAATATGAAAAACTGCAGAATCCTGCGAGAAAATTTTGAAAAACAGTAGAAATCCGGCTAGATCTCGCCAAATCCAACAAGATCTTAGCCATTTTCGACGAGATCTTGGCTAGATCTAGCGAAATCTCACCGGATCTAGCTTAAATCTTCCCAAAGAAAACTCAAAACTTGCCGGATCTACACAAAAAAATCTCAAAACTCGCCGGGAAAATGATGGGTCGATCGGATCAGGTTTCTCGGATTTGAGAGGAGGAGATCTGATCTCCGACCTATTGATCTCGAGTTTTGGAGAATGAAATCCGTCGCCGACCGCCGAAGTAGTCGGTTCGGTTAGTGGCGGGTCGGGTTCAGTTGGCGGCAGCAGGTGGGTCGATTCCAACGGGTCCTTGGACAGCCCTATTTAAAAGGATGCATCAATTTATAATAAAAAAAATGAAAAAACTTCAAGCTTTTCCGTGCACAACAGTGAAGTAAGATCTAAGAAGTGAGTACTGAGGGTAAATGTGCTGCTAGACGCAACCTAAATAGAGTTTTGAATGACATTAGGACCTTTTGATGGGAAAAAAGTTGCTTCTTGTTTTATTGTGGCAGGAAGTGACAAGATCTAGATGTCCAATTATAGCAACAAAGTAATGTTTGAGTTCTTACTTCATATTGTCTTGTGATTTGTCTTTTAATCTTTTTGCATTCATTTCTTTTGAGGATGCTTTATTTTTATTTCTTGGGGGTGATATTGAAGGCTCGATATGTTAGACATTCAATATGGTTTTTTTACTTATCGAATCACTTTTTTTTTTTTTCACTTATTGTATGGTTGGGCACAAAAAGGTTAACCTCTATCAAACCCACTTAAAAGTGGGAATTTTGTGCACCGTGTGCGACATTTTTATGATATATTGAACTTTATTGGACCAGATCAAGAAGCAAGTATTCAATGCACCTAATCTTTGGATCCAGGATCATGATTGATCACTTTGGCATTCTCTTCTGTAGTTTATTAACGCCTGTAGTTTCTCTTTTGGGGTTGATTTTAAATTTTGGAGTTCAAACTAGTAGCTCTTATAAGGCCGGTGTTTCCAAACGTGTCCATAGAATATTAGAATGCACAGAATCATTCCATGAGTCCATCACATAGTATGGCCAAAATTATAGAGAACAAAGACTAGTACTCATTAACAAGAATCAAGATACATCAAATGTTTATTGCACACACTCTCACACATAGACATTTTAACGCTAAACACGATTTCTATGTTTATTAAACCATTTGCTAAGGCCTTTAGTAGTAACATACATTCTCTGCATCAAGGTTGTCCTTAATAAATTCACCAGCCCTTCTTCCAACATCATTGAGCAATGTAGTTAATGCCATTGACAAGACAATGATAACTAGAGCAGCTTGTTAAGCTCAAGTGGTACTGGTAGCACACCAAGCCTGCTTCCAAGAAGGAGAAAATTTTATAAGAAAAAGGAAATATAGAATGCTTGTTGTTTGGTTTTTGTGTTTCCATCACCCATAACTCAAAAATAGTGGGACCCACGAAGAAAAAGCTTGTTTGGATTTGTTTTCAAGTTTTGTTTTCATTACTCTATTCTCTGATTTTTGAGTGATGTGTTATGAAAACTAAAAACAAATTTTAGGTACTTTCAAGTTATGGAAACAGAGTTATGATGGCAATCTTGTAAATACACACACATTTTGCGACCTATCAACCTCAACTTTTGACTTCACTCTCCTCTTTTCTTTTCTTTTTCTTTTTTTTTTTCTTTTTTTTTTCTTTCTTCTCCACTTTTCTTTCTTTTTGTCTCTCTTCTTTATGTTTCTCTGTTCTTCGCCAAGCATCAGTTCTTTCTTTTCTTTTCTTTTCTTTTTTTTTCCCTTCCTTTTCGCCTTTCTCATCTCAAACCCATAAAAAAAATAAAAAAAATCAAGAAACAAACTTTTCTTTCTATGTTCTTCTTTGCAAGCATCAATTCTTTCTTTCTTTCTTTCTTTTTTTCTTTTTCTTTTTTTTCCTTTTCACCTTTCTCCTTTTTGCCGCTGTTAATGTTGATGTTGCTATTGTTGCTATTGTGGCTGTGGTGGGTTTCAGAGTTTTTAAGGAGCGGAACGTTGTCGTTTGTCTCTGTGGGTTGTAGTAACGGCTGCGGCGGTGGTTGTTGTGACAAGAACAAAGGCATGAGACCCAACCCGTTCCTTTACAACTTGGGCACCTCGGAAACAGGCCAGCCATGGTCTTCTAGTCCATGATCGATTTGACCAAGGCTGCTCTGGCCAACACACCCAAACCTGTTACCAGCTGAGTCAAAATGATCGGACCCATTTTCGATCTATTGGATCACGAACCAGAGAGAGAGAGAGAGAGAGAGAAAGAGAGAGAGAGAGAGAGAGAGAGAGAAGAAGAAGAAGAAGAAGAAGAAGAAGAAGAAGAAGAAGAGGCAGAGAGATTTTTTTTTTTTTTTGGGTGGCATTAATATTGTTTATTTTTTGGAATTGAACACTTAGTTGGCTTTGTGTTTGGTGGTTTTAAGAAGAGTGGGTCCTATAGAAAGTACAAAAAATTGAGTGATGAGAAGTTGAAAATATGTGCCAAATGGGTGGGCTATAAGAAATTGGAGTATTTTAAGTAATGAGTGATGAGTAATGAAAATTGAGTGAGGAGTGATAAGTAATGAAAAAAAAAAAAAAAAACTAAACAACCATTTAGTCTGAGAAGAGTTGTAAATCAAACTAAATTATCATTCATAAGTTTGCAAGAGAAAATACTACAAATCCAAACTTGCCTCCTTAATAGTCTGTCCAACCCGAGGAACTGTTGTTGTTATGATCAGTTTCTTAAAGACGATCAAACCTGCCAAGAGTGAAAGTTTATTTGGCCACTCTTGGACATGAAGCTATAGAAACAAGAAAAAAATGATGGCTAAACTGCAAAATTTTCATATGCATGTGGGATTCACATGTTAGTGAGAGAGTGGTTGCATAAGCTCGGTGCAAGAGATACCTTCTCTAGCTAGTCTTAATAGTGATTAGTGAGTTAAAAGAACCAACGCAATTAGGGATGACAATCAAGGGCGGCTTAATGTATTTGGGAGCCTAAGGTGAAAATTGAAATTAAGGCCTTATATATGTGTGTGTGTGTGTGTGTGTGTGTGTGTGATTTTAAAAAAATTAAATATTACTTAAATTCTATTATCTTGTTTTATATGCAAAATTACTACTAATTAACATGAACAATGTAGATTTTTTTTTGAAAGTCTATAGACAAAAAATTTGACAAAACTTTTCAAACCTGTTGATGTGGCAGATTGATAATGATAAGTAAAAAAATGATGTTAGTGATGGACTTAGATAAAAATTAGTAAAAGTTTGTTAATTCAACTTGTGAAAAATGTTGTGATTTTTTTTTTTTTTTTTTGGTATTGCTCTTTTTTTTCTAGAAGTGCTACATTCATAAAATTTTCATAACAAATCTTAGATGTTAATTTGTTACTGGTTCTAATTTGAACTCATCACTGACATTAATTTTTTGTCATCAATAATACCCTGTAACAACCTACCAATTAGGATTTATTCTGAAAGTGTTGTGAAAAATGTTGGAGACGTAACATTTTTTTTCTTTATTTTTTCATTTGATAAAAAAAATATTATTTTATTTATGGGCTAATATTTGGATTTAATTAATACTATTATAATATTTTTAAAAAAAATCCTATTAGTTAAAATTTGGGGGCCTTTTTTCTACTTAGAGCTAGCATAGATGACAATGAGGAATGGCGAGCCCAAAGGATGGAATCTTCACTCCTGTTTTGCATAATTTTGTCTTACCTCATCCTCAATTCCTCATCCTGAATGACATGGAAAACTTCCTTACTCCATCCCCTCCGCTTGGGGCTCCACCTTTTAAAAAAAAAATTCATGATAATTTGCCGCACAATTATTACAATTTTTTTAATAAAACTTGTTTCATTAATATAAATATAATTGAAAATTGAAATTATAGCTAAATTTATCCCATCAAATCAAACAAGTTTTTAGGAATAACTGAATAATATTATTCAAGTATTTAACAAGACAGTATCTCAACAAGAACAAAAATCTAATTGAGAGAGAGAGAGAGAGAGAGTTTTAAAGTTTGTTATCCAAAATATTATTCTTTCTCTTTATAAGATAAAATTTAATGAATAATAATCATATATATAACCAAAGGTGAGAGAGAATCAAATTAAATCTAAAATTGGAGTCTAATTTTATGCCATATGTCCTATATAATTTCTTAAATTTTTTGCAACTATTTGCTTTGATAATTTTTTGTGCTAAATGAGTTATTGAGTGATAAAATCATAGAATCAAAACTTATAAACCCCCTTCTTAAACACAAATTTACTCTTTTTTTAATTTAGTTTTAATGGTTTATTTATATTAAATTCTTTATCTTTTGCACAACATTAATTCACTAAGAACAAAAATTTTAAAAACTTAGATAAGGCACATGACACAAAATTAGACTATAATTGGAATTCAAATTACAATCTTTTTATTTTTTTAAATTACAATCTATTTGGATTTTCTCCTGATTTTTAATTATTTATATATAGACAAATTAGTAATTGAATTAAAAATAAATAAATAAATAAACAAAATTAATATTTGAATTGAAAAAATGAAAAGACAAAAAGAATGTCAGGAAGAGAGACGGTAAGTATGAGAAATAAAAGTAAAAAAGAGGGGTAAAATGGGGAAGACAAGGAAGAAAGAAAAAAAAGTGTTTTCAGTTAGAAAACTCAATGAGAACTAAAGAAACCGAGTTTAATAGGCTGAGAGTGGTGAGAAGCCCTTCCCAAATACCAACTAACCGTTAGTTTTTAGGGTTTGGATTTTTGAATTTATAAATAAAACTCCCTCTGTTTTGCTCTGTTTTGTTTTCTCCGACTCAGAGTTGGAGAAACTGGGATGGACTTGAACCCAACGCAACCCTTTTCATTCAAACTCAACTAGCCGTTACTCTAACAGAGTGCCACCGGCATCAGCCACCATAATCACATATATATATATATATATATATATATATATATATATATATATATATATATACACACGATGATTCCCCGTTTTACTTTTTCTTGCTTCTCACTAACACTCTCAACAAACCCTCTCCCCCTCTATGTCTCTGCTTTCTTTCTCTGTCAATCAAATTTCCTTTTTCTTTTTCTTTTCTCTCTCTCTCTCTCTCTCTCTCTGGAGATGGAGGAAAAAGAAATTTCTGTGTCTAAAATTTTGCTCAGAATTCCGTTCATCGACTCCCAATCCAGGTTCAGATCCGGGTATAAATTCAAACCCATTTGGGGTGCCTATAGAAGAAGATCAAACGTTGCATCTAATTCTAAATCCCAATCTCAATCCCGTTCTGTTCCCCACATTCCAATTTTGAATCTCAAGAGGAAGAGGGATTATGGGTTTCTGCCAGATCTTCTTGCTAACGCTAAACCCCATGTGGATGTGGGTTCTGATCTTAATGAAAATCCAAAGCCCCACAAGATCAAACGGCTGAAAATAATCCCACCCAAAAAGCCACCTAACTCCTGCTCTGTTACTCCCATTTGTTTCTCTTTTGATGCCTTGGTTGAGGTTGCATCTCTAGAAATAGAAAAATTTGACAAGTTTGCAAGATTGATACAAGAGAAGGCTCTCAAGAAGCCAATCTTTATCCAAGAAAAGGTCAAGAGCGCTGCTGTTCAAAAGAGACCAAGATTTGGACATGATGATGATGATCAAGATTGGGGTTTGGAATTGGAAACCAAGAAACAGAGGGCAATGGTTGGGCAAGAAAAGGTCATGGGCTCTGCTTTTTCGGTTCAAGATTGGGGTTTGGGTTTGGTGGCCAAAAAAAAGAAGCAATGCTCGATGCCAATCAAGAAAGCGATTGCGGGTCCACACCCACCACCCATCCTGCCTCCAGAGTTCAAGGATGTGATCAATACATTGAATGGGCGTGATGAATTGCTGGTGATACAGAAAAACCTGTTCAAGACTGACATCACAAAGGGTAACAACCGGTTTTCAATACCTTTGCGACAAATAGTGAGGGAGGATTTCTTGTCTGAGCAAGAGAAAGAGGAACTTAGAGCACGGCAAGGAATCCCAGCGAGACTCATCGATCCCAAGCTTCAGATTTTTAATGATGTAGTTTTGATTCGGTGGGACATGCCTAAGATTACCGGAAATACAACTTCAACATATGCATTGAGAACTGGTTGGAACAATGTTCGGCTGTCGAATGATCTCAAGGAAGGTGATTTAGTACAACTTTGGTCATTCCGGATTGGCCAACAAACTTGTGAAGACGCCTCGTCTTCTACTGCTACAAACAAAGGACAACTCTGTTTTGCCCTTGTGTTGCTTTAGAGAACATTAAACAAATTCATGAAGTTGTGAATTGTGATAGTTTTTTATTATTCTTTTTTTTTTTTTTTTTAATTTTTGTTCAAATTTTTTAGTGTCTAGATTTCAGTTATGGATATTTGTGCATGTGTATGTGGTCAAACTTCCATTGATAATATACAAGTAGATTTCAGTTATGATATTAGACTTTCAATGGATATATTAATTATGGGTAATTGTGTATTAATTATCTACTTTAAAGGAATTTTTATTATTTTTTATAAATTTTATATAAGAAACTATTTTAATTTGGAATAATGTAGATTTAGAATATAACATTCTTCCTCATATTTAGTTGCTTTAACAACATTTAACAAAAAAGCCATCAAAAATGAAATAATGTGAAATTTACTAAAATGAATCTTAACAATTTAGATTTCTTTATATCTACACACACATATATATATCACTTTAAATAATGTGATATATATATATATATATATGTTATAATTGAAATTATATTTTTTTGTTTATGCATTATTATTTTATATATCTCTTATATAAAAGTTGTGAAAATATATCAAAAATTATTTGATTCTCTAGATTTTTTTAATCAAGATCTCGCCCATTTATACAAATTTGTTCCATTGTATTTATTTTAATTATTTAACTATTAATGATGTTTGGTTGAACCTTAGTTCTACCTCAAAACTTTGAACCTCGCTTATCTCCAGTTCTTTAAACGTGCAGCTCATTTTTTAAAACCATGAAAATTAAGCTTTTAATTCATATAATCCTATTTCATGAGTTTATTAGCTGTAAAAGAAAAAGGCTGGTCTTTTAAATGTATAAGTAATAAACCAGGTATTTTTTTTAGTGAGATTTCAGCTAATCCACAAAGAAAATGCCTCTGGAAATTTAAACCATTTAGATGAGAGACACATCAATGCATTGTTTTTTTTTTTTTTTTTTTTACTAACAAAAGTGAAACCCATCACATGACTCCAAAATCATATATATAATAATGTCTACATTCTTACTTGGAGAAAAAGTAGAGATATCACGCATACATGCACGCATCCTAAGATGACATGCCTATAACACAAAGTATTTGGATCTATCCCCATGTAGATGAATTTTCCCACTGCCATTTGGATAGAGCCCTCATAAGAATAGATAAATCCAATTAGAGGCTAATTCTATTATAGAATTAGCCTCTAATTGGATTTGATAGGCCAATGCTGGTTATTCAGCCACATGAAAAGTAGCAGTCAGCTCTGTTGGATTCCACTTGGCCAAGTTTGATTCTTCACAGGTTTCAGGATAGATTCAACCTCCAATAGAGTTTCCTCATCTTTCCCAGCAGTTGCGAGCTCCATAGCAGCAGCAACATTCTCCTCAACCTGATCATCAAAATGCCACAAGTTAAACCAACAGTTCAAGAAGCGCACTTGTTAAAGATAACGGAGAATTCGACTCAAATTGTGGAAGCCATGGCATTGACCAAAACCATGGGGACATGAAAAAGAGCATGCGAATGGAATCCTGATTTAACCTTGTAGCCAGTGGTTTCATCATATAATTATTACCAAAACCAGGCCCTTAAATAGATTACCAATGGTTTTTTTTTTGGAGCAAAATGTTTCGTAAAAATTCCAGATAGGGAAATAATTAATGCAAGATTCTAAACCCAGTTGACCAAACTTGAAAGAGGTCTTCAGCGGTTATTGATTACACCTGGTGGTTCAAAACTACTAGGTTCAAATATTATTAGCCTCGTACATAATACTGGATAGTAAGGCCATTACAATCCAACAAAAGACCCACCCAATTTCCATACCTTTGGGTCTGCTATCCAGACTCCAGTGAAACTTAACTCTAATTAAGTGACAAAAAAAGAATGGAAGTAAGAGACAAAGGCAGGTGCAGACAGTAGAGACATATGGGGAAAGTATATTTCAAGACTTGATATCCAGGAAAAGTTACTGTGGCAGCTGAAAGTAGGAACTTGAGACAGAGTTGGCCTGATACTGATTGTGCAGATACTGTGGGGAATTGTGGCAATGGATACAAAATGACATTAAGATGGTCTGATTTAAAGGATAAAATCACATGGGTAACTCATAGCGAATATGGTGGTATTAACAAAAGTGCTTGGAGCAATTTTAAAGCAAGTTTTACTTCAGGTTCTTAAGATGCTACAGTTTAGGGTGGTTAGATCATTCCAAGGTACAGTTTTAACTTATGTCTAGTAAGAAAACAAATAGTGCGGAGATTCAAAATTTCTTCTTCATAAAAAAGGGAATGCTCAACTACTTTGTTTGCTTTTCATTACAAGAGGAATGAAATGTGAAACATCTGATCTTTGAGTGTCAATTCTTGAGAGTTTTTGGCTGTAGTGCAGGAACTCTCTCCTATAGCGTTGCTATAACTCCATGTTTTAACAAATTAGCAATCCACATGCCATCTGCACGTGATGCTGTATCAATAAGCTGGTTGGAGAAAAACTATACATTGTGGAAGCCCAAAACTATAATTACAGTCTTACAGGTCCTACACTCCTAATCGATTTAGAAGTCCTTTTGTTCCTACCTTTTGGTCCTACAAGTGTCAATGGTAGTCAATAGTCAGCTAATATTTATCAGATTACATTTTTGGCTAATTAAGTTCTTTAGGTACTTTTAATTAGTTTTGTAATGTAGGGCCAGGATTTATCTAATCACAGGGCTGGGGTTTGCATTTCTCTTGGGTTTTGTATAGCATTACAAAAGCGTTGTAATTCTCACTTTTTGACAGTATGGCAGATTATTGAGAACTGAGAGTTCCTAAGCATCTTTCTCTATTGCTCTGTTTCTTTCTCCTTCAACATCTACTTGCCCTTTTTTTCTCCACTCCTCTGTTACCGATCTAAAGACTAAGATCAAATCAGATCCTCAAACATCCCTTTAAGCCTATTGAACCCTAAATTCTATTCCCCTATATTTCCTGCTAACAAACTAATTGACCCATCCTTCTTTAACATTTAATTATAATCCTATTTTCCCTCTAGTGCTAGAGTTTGCAAGATTCAGACCATGTCCTGCATCAATATGTCCATGTACTTTAACAACGAAAGATATAAAAGGGAAATATGTTTGTAGTAAATTTGATATGAGGCTAAGTAGGTTAAGCATTGCAAGTCATCATCTGAACATTAGGTCATACCTCCACAATTTATGTTCTTAGAACATCAAGAATTGTCCACTTTTTCTTTTTCTTTTTTTGATGGGTCGGGGATTGTCCACTTTCTAAAACAACAGCTCCCCCTTTTACTTATTCATTCTTTTAACTGCATCCAATTTTTTTTGCAGCGTCCCTTTGGGAACTTCCATTTTTAATGATATCCTACTTTTGACATTTTGCAAGCTAAGGATCACAACGTTGCACAATATAGCATCACATTTACTTACATTAAGCCAGACATAACTCATAAAAAACAATGACACTAAACAACTATTCATAAGTGCACCACACAATTGCAACTTGACTTTACATGGAGTGGAATCAAATGAAACACGTCCAAAACTAAATGATAAAACAAATGAAAGAACATACACCAGTTTCTCATTTGCCGCAAGTACAAAGAATTTGAACCTAGAAATCTTCTTGATGAGTATTAATTATTATATGACAGTAAATTATTTGTACTGAACGTATGTCAGTGATCATGTAAAGCACAAGGACAAAACAAAGCCTTTATATGTGTCTAAATTAAATCTTTTATAAAAGAAAACGTCATCAATTATTCAACTTCATTGCAACAGACATGACCCAGGAAATTCATATATTGACTTGAGAGATTGGTCATACATATATTCAACAAGGTGAGATAGATCTTTTTGTAAATTAGAAAGTTCTGGTATATTTTAGAAATGTCTAAATTAAGGAAATAATAAATGTTTACCTGTCTAACGGAGTTCATTCCAACCAGCACAGACGAAACGTCCTTATTTGACAGACTATATTGCATAGCTAACTGAGAAATATTCTTCCCCTTTTCTTTACAGTAGGCAGCAGCAGCTTGACATGCAGACTGTTGGAAGTATACAATAGATGTAGCAGTTAAAAATACTTTATATTATATCCTTCAAGCTACAACCCGATTTAAGAAACCATGTAATCTATCTACCCATGAGTAAACACTAAAAAAATCTTTGAGAACATTTAAGATGTTCGATGGCGAAGGCACAATAGCTAAGAAAATTGACAGAGGTGACTCCTTTATGTATGTGGTTGGAAATCAAAACTTAAAAAGTTAACCAATTAGGTTTATTTCACATATAGATCTTTGTTTACCTTTCATTTTAGTAAGGAAACATGTTGTCCGTTCTTACCTTAATCTGGTTAGATAAAAGGAGTCCTACTAAATTCAGTGTGCTCACAAAGAATTTATTTTGAACAACATCCTCTCAGATCTTAACAGTGTAATCCCCCCTGCGGGTGGGGACACCTGCCTAAACATTATTAATCCCTTTACAAAAATGTAAAGCTAGTTGCAGCCTTGCAGGTCTCCAAGAAATAACTTAGGTAGGAGAAATTTTATATTTTTTGTATAATTTTATATTCATAATCAGAACAGATATTCTCATTCTACTATTTTGTCACTATCACAATCGCAAGGCATAAAATATGCATAACTGGAAGGATCCATAAAATATTTTGTAATAAATATTCTTGCATGGTGATTTTTTTTATTGGCCTGACACCCAGGCACACATATACAAATACAGATGTGATGTTGGGTAAATGGAATGAAGTTTGAGTTATCTCCTGATGCAAGAGAAGCATAAAAATCTAGAGTGTTGATTATTTCATAGAGAAAAAGCACACCTTGAGTTCAGGTGAAGCTGGGTGCCAGTGTGGAGGACCACTCTCAGTAAGAAGACCCATTGCAAGTGGAGAAGCACTAATTACACCGACACCTTTGCTCTTTAAGTAAGGTAGTAAATCCTCCAATGTTGAATCATTAATACTGTGGTGGCAATATGACAAAATTACATCCACTGCGCCAGGTGGCATCCTATCGAGTACATAAGTAAAAACTGCCAATGGAAGTCCAGTAATCCCAATAAAACGGATTTTCCCTGCTTCCTTCAGTTTCTGAAGGGCAGGAATTGTCTCATTCACAACCTGTTAATAAAAATTAAAGACTCCAAATGTCATTATCACAAGGCATTTTATTAAGAATCAAATAAATAAACAACATGTGAATATGCTTAGGAATATGCAGAACTAAGAGGATCCATATATAAAGAAGGTGAACGAGGATCAATTAATTTAGCACCTGATCTAGAGATCCAAATTCAATGTCATGGCATTGCAGTACATCAACATAATCCAGCTGCAATCTTGCCAAGCTCTCGTCAATGCTCTTAGTCACTCTATCAGCACTGAAGTCAAAACCCTCAGCGTACCGTCCACATTTTGTGGATACAATGTAATTGTCTCTTGGAACTCCTAGAGCTTTTAACGCCTTACCAAGTACCTTTTCTGACAAAGTCCCTCCATAATATCTAAAAATGATAGAAAATACATATTCAAAATTCCAAATGGATGAATAATCAGAAATAAAGCAAATGATAAGTACGTTGAAACAAGGCAAGTATGAAGCAACTAATGATCTGTGAACAATAAAATAAGCAAGAAGTGCATGACAAGGGTGAAAGCATTCAAATTTACTACAGTCACTAACTCTATTTGAGGTACAAAGAAGAGATGGATGTTAAATTTGAAATCTAATCAAATACATTTTGTTTTTGCTTAAAAAGAATAATAAAAAAGTGCATGATATAGAGCAAACACAAGTTAATCGGTTTTTCATTTGTTAGATTCATATAACAACATATTTAGATTTCAGAACTTTAGTTCAATGCACCTTACATTTTCTTGGTTACCAAATGGGGATTGTCAGGGTCCCTACTAATTTAAAGTCTACCCGTCAAGTCACAGTGGTGAAGGCCCCCCCTGAGCTTTTGAAATTTTCATTAACAGAGGAAATTAAATCATGAATGACCCTTTAAATTTACTTACACCCCCCCCCCCCTCCCCAATATTTTGGGAAAATATAACTCCTCTAAATTCATTTTGGGCATCCTCAAATTTGAAATTAAAAAAAAAAAAAAAAAAACCCAAAAGAAAATTTTGATACAAAGAATTCATTAAAAAATAAAAAGCATATGCCCATAGTCCATCCAAATACATACAGAAAATATTTTTTTTTTATTTTTAATTTCCATATTAAAAACAAATCCCTCCAAAAGCAAATCCCTATGCGACTGTTAGCAGTGGTATTTTTCTCTCAAACTCTCCCTATGCGATTGTGTTTATTGATGATAGTATTAGTATCTACTACTTACTGTTCAGTCTTTTACCTAAGCTATATGATTTGGTTCTGTACTTGTTTCCAGAAGCTAGTAAAAGGCTAAAAATTATATCTTTTTAGGCTAGTAATTTACAACTTGCTCACACTTGGACGTTTAAAACTTATTTTTCTTTTAATGTAATAAATACCTTTTTGCTAGTTTCATTTCAATTGACCAAAAAAAAAAACGTGAAAGTGTTATTGATAAATAAAGAAAAAATTATAAAGTGATTTTATTTCAATTCTTGTTATTGATAAATAAATGAAATTATACAGTGATTTTATATCAATTCTTTGAGCTAAATCTAGAATTGGATGTTTTTATTTCAATTTGGTATCATGTGTTTTTTATTTTTTTAATAAACTGATCTAATATTCTTCTAAAAAAAAACTGATCTAATATAAAATTTAAAAAAAAAAAAAAATTCACTCTATTTGGTGACAAAAAAAAAAAAGTAATTGACAAAAAGACAGAATTGGAACGTATTAAAAAATTTAGCTTTTTTTTTTAATTAAAGAACTTTATTATATTTAACTTGGACCCCTAGAAAAATTCCTTGCTTCGCAACTGGATATCATTTTCTCAAAACCGTTAAAAATTAAGACTTCAAAACTTCAATTTCTTCATTTCCTTACCATTTTCTTTGCACACAAAAAAATTCTCTCCCATTTATATATTTTTAGGAAACCAAAGGAAGCATTAAGGAGTTCCAAAACTCTCATAAAGTAGTATTCTCCGAGAAACAAAACTCTCATATAATTTCTAACAACCAAAGTATAGGATCCAAAAACCACAATTAATTTGTTTTCTAGTCCCACTATGAACACAACTTCAATTTTTGGGCAAAAGTTAGACTAATTAAGCCTAAGCTTTTGTCTTTTCATCTAGCATTACGAGAAATACGATAGTTTATTCCTTTCTCAGCAACCAAACAGATAGGCATCAATTGAGAAACACACAATTCAATTCAATGTTTCAACTTTCCCACATTTTTCTAGGCAAAACCAAACACAGCCTTACACACACAAAAAAGAAAGAAATTGAGTGTAGTTTCAGGAATGGGGAAAAAAAAAAAGATAGATAGATACGTACGGAGAGGTGTCGAAGAAGTTGATACCGAGACGAAAGGCTTCACGAACGGAGGCATTTGCTTCTTCCTCGGAGACTGTGCCGAAAACGTTGCCGAGAGGCGATGCCCCGAAGCCCACGCAGCTGAGCTTCAGCCCCGTGTTCCCTAGCTCCCGGAGCTCGAGCTTGGCCATTTGATTCTGAGTTATTAGGGTGTTTGGGATGTGAGAAAATTGTTGAAGATGAAAATGAAGAAAGAAAGAGATTTTAACGGTCAGGTGATGGAAACTGGATTGGAGTGTACTGGAGGCTTTAGATTGGACTGGACTCTCAACTCACATCAATATGGGTTTTGTTGATCTCAATGTTCTTTCGTGGAAACTGCACTAATGGTAAAAGACAATTTTTTTCCCTTTTTTTGGTATTTTTTTTTCTTTTAAACTGGTGGACTTTACGATATTGATAATGCTCAAATTGTTTAAATGCTATTTTAGCAACTATTAAACACAAAAAAGGAAGCAACATTGATGGTGCTGCCAAAGTTTAATAAATTAGCAACCAAGCTACGGGGCTTCAAAAAAGCAACCAAGCTACAGTTTTGGGTGTTAGGTACATATTTTCAAATAATAATTTTTAGTTTTTTGAACAATATTATATGTATTTTTATACACTTTTTTATCTATATGTATTTCTAAAAAAATTGAAAATTATTGTTTGAGTGCATGTACCAAACACCTTCAACTTTGGCATTTTATTGTAGTTTCAAAGTTAAAAAAAAAAAATATATATATATATATATATATATATAATTTTATTCTCTCTCTTCTTTTCTTCTTTTTTTTTTTTTTTTTCCTTCTCTTCTCTCCCTTCTTCTCCTCCTCTTTTACCCACCTCCTCTAACTCAAAATCAAGACAATTGAGATCGGTGACAATGTGGGCGTGCTATGGAGGTTTAGATTGGCAAAGGTGTGGGTAGGTGTTGGTGTTTTGGGTTGCTAGGTTTTGTAGTTTTTGTGGGTTAACTGTTGTTGGTGGGTTGTTTGTTGCAAGCAATGGTGGACGTTAGGGTGGATTCATTGGTTTGTGGGTTTGGGTTGAGATTTGGTTGTGGGTTGGAATTTGAGTTTAGGTTGAAATCAAGTTGTGATTGTGACAGTGGGTTGTGGGTTGGGGTGTTGGCACTGGTTGTAGGGGTGGTGGAGGTGGGTTATGAGTTCTGGCATAGGTTGTAATGGTGGTGGTGGTGGGTTGTGGGTGCTAGCAAACTATTATCTTCTTGTTTTATGCTTTTTTATTTTTGTTTTTTTATCAATGGTGGTGGCTAGCATTGGGTGTGGGTTTGCTGGGTGGCTAACATTGGATAGTGGTTGGTGGTGGTTGCTCTTGCTCTTGCAAGTCATAAGAATAAAGAAAGATTAAAAAAAGAATAAAGAATGAATATTTAAATGAAGTAGTAAAAAAGTTAGAATATTTGACGTTAGATATATAATATATTGTAAAGTGAGGTGTTAAAATAGATAAAGTATTTTTTTGAGCTACTAAATTTTTTAGCACCATCACTATGAATACTCTTAAGCATTAACTAGACTGTGAGGTGGGGGTTGGATTAAGGGTATCCATCTCGTCTTGTCTTGTCTTGGGGAGCGAGGATGACAATTCTATTTTGTCATCTATAATAAAGTGATTTCAGTATCGACAAGAAAGAGATAAATGATAAATTATCGATTATCTCAAAAGTTTATTATATTAAAAAATTGTGAATTTAATCAATTCATATTTTTAGAGAAAATTACAATATGCTGTTAATTTCAAAGTTTGAACTCTTTTCCCCTTAGACCCCTAAACACTTTGTGAATTGGGAGGAGCTAATTTAACTATAAGGTCCTTGACTCCGTAATTCATCTTAGATACTAAACAAATAGAATTCGATCTTTATTCCTTTCATTTCATTGTCTTTTCTTTTCATATTATATTTCTTCATTTTCTTTTTTATTTTGTAGATAAGTTTTTTGCCACATAAAAAGAGGAGTGGGAAGATTTAACTTAAGAGAAGTGTTACATCCATAACATTTTCAAAACATATTATAATTGATTAGTTATTATTGGTCATAATTTAAATTTATCAATAAAATTACTTTTTTGTCCCACCAATAACAACCTATTATTTAAAATTTGTTGTGAAAATATTGTGAACATAGTATTTCTCTTAAATTAATGATCTCCAAGTAATAGGGGATCTTTATCCGACTTGCATTTTTGTCTTTTAGAAGTTGGAATTGAGGTTTGTATATATAACTTACTTTATAAAGAGTAATTTAATTTGTAGTTAGTTTTGATCTTTATGCAGAAAGTATTCATTGCTCGTTTACATATTATCTCCGTTTTTTATTTTTTATTTTTTTTAAGAATATATACCTTAGGAGGCCTATAGATTAACCTTCTATGATGTAAGAATAATAAATGGAAAAAAAAAAATGATATATTTGGTTTACATTAATGTGGTACACTTTTTAAAAATCTAAGAGGCCTGATAATCAAATTTTTTTATACAATTTCTTATGTTCTTATGAGAGGTGTGTTTAGATATCGCTTATTTTACTGAAACTGAAAAATTATTATTGAAAGTACTATAGATAAAGGTAAAAATTAGTTAAAATAGTACAATATATGGAGCCCAAGAATAGTGACAAAAAGTGCAATATGACTCATGCATAGTAATAAAAATAAACTGAATAGTGAAATAATTTTCATTTATATTCTCAATCCAAATGCACGCAGAGTATTTTCAAAAGCCAAGGTAGTCTTACTGGGAGGAGACAGTATTATCTGTCCCCACTGCATAGAATGAGACTCTCACAAGCTGTGGGTCTCACAACATTAGTGTGTAACATATAACATGTGAGGGGCTTGATAGAGCAAATATATGAGATATTTATTGTTGAGAGAAATATCTCATATATTAGTTATACGCATCATTCCTCCCACAAGTCACAACGAGAGAAATTATAAACATACTCGATGCATGTGTGACAATTAATGCAGACCACAAAACCTACTTAACCTTTTTGACGGATCTTATTTTCAGGCATACATATCACATGTTTGTATGAGAGATGAAGTTGAAGTTTTGCAATAGAAACTCTACGATGAAGCACGCGTGAAAGTTGAAGGCAGCAATCTTTGGAGGTTGATAATGATATGTACAGCAAAATTTTTTTTTTTTTTTAAAAGAGAGTTTCTACTTATAGCATCCACTTCTGATAATCACTTTTTATCATCGAACCAAGACATTAATCAGTTTTTTATGTAAGCAAGAATTGAACTCCAAATTTTTTATTTAACTATCAGAGATTTTATCAGTTTAGCTAATTGAAACCCAGATATAAACAACAAGTTTAGTAGCAAATTTTACCATGCTTTTTTTTTTTTTTTTTTTTTTTTTGCTATGCTAAATTGCTAATGCAAGGTTGATATGGACAGTAATCAGTAGTGCATGTCTTAAATAATAATGTCTTAATTTTGAATGCTTCCTCTCGCAGCACATGCATGCATGATGCAACGCTCTGTTGTGCTGTCATGAGTATTATCACACGTATAAGTTATAAGTTTTTTTTATATCAAATAAAATAATATCTACTTATAATTATCCTCTATATATATATATATATATATATATATATATATATTAATTGAATCGGTATCTATTTTAATGAAAAAGCCAAGACTTCCTAGGCACACCGCACGCCCTCTAATCAATCATCAAAAAAATATATGTGACAGTGTCTTTTAATTGAATCGGTATCTTACCATTACCATTAGGGGAAGATTCTTCATTGGGGATCAGTCGTGTTTATCAAAATTTTTATTATATATTTCTTATACAACCAAACTGAGGTTGTCGAGGCAAGCATATTCTCTATTAACCTTTGCAATATACATCCGAGTTTGCATAAAAATTACTTTGTTATCATTTAAAAAGTTATTTTGTCTATTATACCATCTCATTTTATAATACACCTAATATCCAAGTTTATTTTTTAACATCCAACACATTAAAATAATATTAAAAAAAAAGATGAAAAAAAAGTCATTAAATAAAGAAAGAGGGAAAGAGGGAGGCAATAAAATAATATATGTATTATTTTTCAAACTCGGCTACAATAGTTCTTAAATATACAATTTACTGTTCACAGTTGCTAAAAAGTATTAGCAATAATAATGGCAGTATAGGCATGTTTAGATGTAAAATAGCAATTTAGTAGTTTTACACGCTCAATGCTAATGCTCGGGATGTTTTGTTTTTACCAATAGTGACTGAGCGTTTGTGGAATAAGCAGTTGTGGGCATTTGATATTAAGTAGTGTAGGAGATAAGATTCTACAAAATACTAGTAACGATTGCAAATAAGTGATTTTCAATCCCTTCTTACGAACGATCTATGCATGGGTTTCCACCGGTAGTGACCGAGAATTTGTGATTTATTAACTTTTAAGCAGTGGTGAGTGGTGACTTTAAGCAATTGTGGACATGCATGAGACGTGCTCATTTATGCTTAACTAAATTTTATCTACTTCTCTCATTCTTCAATTAAAAAACAAAGTTAATATTCCTCTTCACTTTTATTTCAATTGTCCAATTATTCATTAATATTTAATTTTTCTCAATTTTAGTCTCTCACTTTATAAATATTAGTCAATATAGTCCTTTTATCCAAATTTGTTAGCAAACAATATTGTTTGAACATTCTTTTTTCTTTTAAGTAAAAAATATTATGAATTTTATTTTTTTAAAACCATTCTGATGTGTAATTTAATAAATCATTTTTTTTAAATAGATATTATTAATTTTTCTTAAAATAGTTTAAATGGCTTCATCTGTTAACAATTTTGGATAGAAAGACTAAATTGACTCATCTTAACAAAGTGAAGGATTAAATTGACTGAAATTAAACCTTAAAGACTAACTAGTGTTATTCCCGTGTGATGCACGGCTGGATGAAGATTCATATTTTTAAGCAAATTTTTTTTGAAATAATTAAAACTGAATTATTAAATAAATAGTAATAATAAATTATAAAATAAGTAAATAATTTTAATAAAAAAAATTACTTTAAGTTCTAATTGTTTAGAGTTTAGTACTTCTAAGAGTTTATCTGTTTTTATATATTAAAATTCTCTTTGTGTTTTGTGTTATCTTAATATGAGATATGGAATGAGTTTGATCATTCCTATTTGAGTTATGTTTAATTTATGCCCTAGTCAGTACAAACAATAATATATAAAATAGTTCATTAATACTGATTTTTTTTCTAGTGATAGTTTAATCGAAAAAAACAACACACACAAATTAAATACAATAACCAAAACCAAAAATTAAAATATACACAAAAGAGTTCAAAATTTGAGAATATAAAAAATAAAAAAAAAATAAAAACTTACCTAAGAGAACTAAGAACTAAAATGGGTGTCTATTATTTTGCTACTTTGTATAAACTTTATTTATGTCCTACATGCAAATTCAGAAGCAAAGAACAATATGTAAGATGAATTTATTAGATTAAAAAATAAGAGTAAGTTGCATTTTGAAAAAAAAAATACAACAACGTGGAGTGATTGTATTGAAAAACCATGGCTGAATATATATATATATATATATATATATAATTTCTGGAAATTTTAATAATAGAATTTTAGTTGGAGAAGAATTTAAATTTCTAAAAATTAGATGATAAAGTTCTATCTAAATTAAAATTTGGACAAAGTTTAGTTACAAAATTATACCTAAAAAAAAACAAAAATGAATATCTTTTTATTAGAGGTGAATTTTTATAAATTCACCATTAATTGGATCACATTTTCTTCTTATATCTTCCATACTTGCAAAATTTCTAGAAAATCAAAAATCAATAGCGCTGCCATCAATAAATTGTTTAAATTTCAATTTTTTTAGTTTGAAATTATACATAAAATATAAGCTTATAGATCATATAGTAAATAATATTCGATTGACACAAAATTTGACTTTTATATCAAGAGCATAAAGAACATGCAATCTAACGGTTTGATTTTCAAAATATGTAGTAATTTTTAAAGAAAGTTTTAACCTTAGGGTACAACCAATTTTGTAGCTAAACTTTTTCAATTAAATTATTGTTAAATCCTATCCCTTAGTCAAGAGTTTTGTAGCTTAATTTCCTAATAAAATATTAATTTAATAAGATACAATTTGAGGGGAAAAAAACAAAAACAAAAGCATGGGTATTTAAGTTTAGAAAATTTTTTATAATAGACTTTTAGTTTGAATAGAACTTAACTTTATTTAAATTATTGTTAAATCATCCAACTTGAGGGAAAATAATAATAATAAAAAACATGATTATTGTTAAATTTTATCCCTTAGTCAAAACGTGAGTTTTTTTTTTTTTTTTTTTAAAGAAAGAAAACATGGGGTTTTGTGTGCGATTTAAGTTTATAAATTTTTTATAAATGACTTTTAGCTTGAATAGAATTTAAATTTTTTGAAATTTAAATGATAAAATTTTACCTAATTTAAATAGTTGTTAAATATTATCCCTTAATTGAGGAAATATATTATAACAAAAAATATATAATTAATTTAATAATTAGTGAAAGTAACCACTTGGTGCAACCATGAAAAGCCATTGCTAAAAATATATAAGTTCTGAAAATTTTGATAATAGACTTTTAATTGGAGTAGAATTTAAATTTCTAAAACTTAGATGATAAATTTTTATCTATATTAAATTATTGTTAAGTCTTATCATTATTCAAGAACTTTGTAGCCTAATATATTAATAAAATATTAATTTAATAAGATGCAACTCGAGGAAAAAAAAGTGTGAGTTGTGTGGGATTTAAGTTTAGAATTTCTTTTTTTTTTAATAATAGATCTTTAGTTTGAATAGAATATAAATTTGTTTTAAATTATTATTAAATCATGCAAATTGAGGGAAAAATAAAATAAAAAATAAAAACATGGTTTGTGTAGGATTTAAGTTTAGAAAATTTTGATAATAGACTTTTAGTTTGAGTAGAATTTAATTTTTTTTAAATTATTGTTAAATCTTATCCCTTAGTCAATATGTGGATAGTTTTTATTTTTTTAATAAAATTAATTTACTAATTAGTGAGAGGAGCCACTTGACCCAACTACGGCTTCTAAGCCCAACTTTGATTATACTTGAGGAAAAAAAACAGGAACAAAAAACGTAGGTTTTGTAGGATTTAAGCTTAGAAATTTTTGCCAATAGACTTTTAGTTTGAATATAATTTAAATTTGTTTTAAATTATTGTTAAATTTTTTTAAAATTATTGTTAAATCTTATCCTTTAGTCAAAACATGGGATTTTTTATAAAATTAATTTACTAATTAGGGAGAGTAGCCACTTGGCCCAACCACGGCTTCTAGACTCAAATTTTATTATATTTCAGGAAAAAGAACAAAAACAAAAACAAAAACATGATTTGTGTGGATTTAAGTTTAGAAATTTTTAATGATAGACTTTTTAGTTTGATTAGAACTTAATTTTTTTATAAATTATTGTTAAATCTTATCCCTTAGTCAAAATGTGGGGTTTTAAAAAAACATTAATTTACTAATTAGTGAGAGTAGCCACTTGGCGCAACCACAGCTTCTAAGTCAAACTTTTATTATATAGTATATGATTTGATCATTAATATAAAAATAAATGGACTAAATTGAATTTTATCCCCAAAAAAAAGAAAAAAAAAAGATTTGTACTCAAGCATTCTTTTGTCGCTGATATTTGTTACCTATAAAAGGAAAAATTAGTACAAAATAGGTGGATTCTGGTTGATATGAGTCTAAAGGATATATGGTTGGTTACTTGAATGAGACTGGATTTTTTGATGCACATATAAGTAAAAGAGTGGTGTTAGAGATATTATAAATGGTATGACATAACTCTTACAAATTAATGTGTCACAAATTAAAAAAAGGAATTCTAATATTAATTTATTATGTTATTGAAGTTCACAAATCACTTACATTACCCCCACACAGTTTATAAACCTTTTATAGTAAAATTTATAGTATGTTTAATGTTTTCCTAAATAGAAATTAAAGATTATCAAAAACATTTATACTTGGTTATGCTTTACAGCGTATGGGCTGGCTTGACCAGTTTGACTAATAATCCAACAAAGTAGTAGTACCTAAACTGGTCTGAAATGAGACAATTTTGGTAATTTTCTAGAGTTTAAAACCTGAAAGAAGGGGGAAAAAAGTGACTTGCATTGTAGTGTTGTGTCCCTATCTATCTATTTTTGCATCTATGGGACTATATGCTTCTATTTCATTGCAATTACTCACAGGTCCGAATGTACTAATGTGTAGTCTACAAAGTCCAAAAGGCTAAATTCTTTCGAGAAGATATTCGTATGTAGATTTAGAAATTAAATAGTTGTATTTTTAAGACATGTGATGGGATTTTATTTAGTAAAGATTTGGCTGTAATTTTATGACAATTTTTATTTTATACACGGTTATGGAATAGCTCATAAAAAAATAAAACAAAAACAAAAACAAAACACATATAAAATAATAGAAAAAGAAATTCTGATAATGAAAAAAAAAAAAAAAAAAGTTGTCAAAAGACATGCAAGTTGTACAGCACTGTACTTATATGATTATCAAAGTATTACATAGTATTTTTAGTCTTTCTTTTGTTTTGGTTTGTCATTGACATACACATTCGGCCATTCCTGGAGAAAACTTGCAAAAGAAATTAGTAATCTCAAACATGAATAGATAGAGGCATAGAGCTGAAAGGAGATAGCAGTACCACTTCATTCTGATAAGGTGACACCAATGATGGAGTGGAGCATGGGAGAGCTGTGGAGAGTTGTCAAGGGAGTTCTTGGAGAATAGAGGAGGGTGTTTTTGCTTTTGTTTCCCTAATCAATTTGGGTTTTTTTTTTGGGTAAAAAACTGGGATATTGTTAATTTGGGAACTTGAGATGGTTCTGCTATAGAATTTGGAGGAGTTTTGGGCTAATGAATGGGCCAATTTTTTTTTTTTTTTGGGTATTAATTTTGTTCGGGCTTTTTTTGAAGCAGTACTAAAATTTGAGGGAGACCCAAATAAATTTCGAAAGAGAGATTTTTTTTTTTTGATAAAACAATCATGAACTTTTCATTAAACAGGCATTAAGCCTCCTTCAAAAAATACAAATTGCAGAGCATTACTATGAATATGCTCCATCCACACTTGTGGTTCATACAAGATTTCAAAAGAGAGATTAACAAAACTAGTTGTAATCTTTTGGTTTTTTTTTTTTTTCCTCAAAATCCTAGGGGATCTGGTGGGTATATTTACAACATATTTACAGATATTATATGATTTTTTCAGTGCTCTTAATAGAAAACTTGAAAACTCAGGGATGCTGCCGCCAGCCCCCCTTTAGCACCACCCACACCAAACACCCAAATACCCAAAGCAATCACATAGTCCACATCTGACCTCAACCTCAAAACCATAATCTGCCATCGCTCAAGAAAAAAAAAGAAAAAAAAAAAGCAAGCTTTCTTTCTTAGTTATAGCTAACTCATATGGGTTAGGATTAGAAATTATGACAAAGTTGGAGCTAGGTAGATGTCATTGAAAGGTTGAAGATAAATGACACCATTCTTAGTTAGAATGAATTCGAGAGAAGATAGCATGAAGAGTTGCGAGCTATATAAAAAGGAGTAGAAATGCAAGAGGCTAGTTTATCTTGAAACATTAAACCAAAGAAAGAAATAGTCTTACAAAAAATCCTTATTCTTTAATAGGAAAAGTTTTGAAACATTAAACTAAAGAAACAGAAAGTTCTTATTTTTTTGTTCTTACCTTGTAGCTTAAGAGTAGTTCAATTCTATTTTCAAAGAATGTGCCACATAGTAGAACTCCATATTTTTCCGCATAAGGTTTCTACTTTTATATATATATATATGGGCACGAACAGTTTGATTGAATTTATTGAACTTTGACTGAATGGGATATAGCGGAAGACATTAATAGTTTATTTGGGTTGCGTACTTGCGGTGTTTCGAATTTTGTTTTTTGACACGTACCTGTTTTTTAATAATCCTCAAATAATCCTCAAACAATGTAACGTGTGAGCTTTCGAATCATTAAACTTTATACGTGTTAAAAGTGTAATTGAGCTTTTTAACCAACATGGCAAAATAGTCTTACTTGAATGAATCAACCTTCTCTCAGCTTCTTATATATATATATGAACCAACTTTTTTTCAGCTTCTGTTTATAAATATATGTATATATATATATATATATATTATTTAACTATTTCTATATTTTTTATTATCAAATCCAGCAAATTATCCAAACCCGCAGAAAAATCGGCATAAATCCTCAAACCCAACACCCTTCACTGCCATAATGGCCACAATTCCAACGTAAATCCAATGAATCTGACGTCACTCGCTGCCACAAATGGCCACTTGCTTGGTCAATCGACCACATCCAACAAATAGAGTTCCGGTTAATGAAATATAATAAGAAATTTTCTTATGATTGGGTGGCGAGCTCATGGAATCCTAGAAATGAGTATTACTCACTAATTTTGGAAAAGTGAGGTTTGAATAGTTTATTGTGAATGTTCTAGCCAGGAATAATTGATTAATCTGAAAGAATCAAGGTTATAAATGAGTCAAGTATTAAAAGATCAGACTTATTCATTTAATTTTGAAAATTACCCATTTAGACCTTGGTTTTACTGACTTATGTATATTTTAAACTAATAGGTCAAAAAGTTCAAACTAAACAGATTTATTGAAGAAAAGAAAGATGGAATACATCAACAAGGATTTGAAATATATCAAATACTATAAATATACATTTTTTAAAAACTATAAATATATTTTTTTATAGTACACATATTAGAGTTATAAGTACTTATTTTACATTAAAATAATTGTTTCATAGTTCTCATTTATATTACTATACACGATAAGAACATTGTATGTAAAAAGAATTGCTAAATCATATCATATACTAACTATATAATAAAAATTGAGCTAGAAGTTGTAGTTATGCCAAGTGGCTCTACTAAATTTTAGTAAGTTTTTAGATAAAAACAACAATTTATTTGTTCTTATTGACTTCTTCTCTATTACTTTATCACTTCTTATCAATTTTTTAGATAAGTACAGCAACTTTATTGTTGATATTAACTTTTCGTTTCCAACTAAAATTCTATTTGAGTTAAGTATTAATCCTAAAAATGAAAAAAAAAAATTTCTTTTTGAGTTAAGTATTAATCCTAAAAATGAATTTTCTATTAGAAGAATTCTAAGATAGCCTTGGTGGATTAGGTTTGAGCTGGGCTCGTTTAAAATATAAGCCTAAACTTGGGTTTGAGTTTGGATTCTTTGTTAAACAAATGAACATAAATAATTTTTTTTTTTTTTTTTTTAGCCGAGCTCAAATTGTTTATAAACAGTTTGGTTCATTTATTGCCTTAAAAAAAGCTAGCCAAAAATAATTATGTACCCTTGAGCAAGGTAGTTGTCTTGAAGGGCTGAGCACTACTAAAAAGTACAAACAACTCCTTTGGGCTTCACATATTCCAGGACTGAGGGGAAATTGTCTAAACACTTCACATATTCCCGGACCGAGGGGAGATTGTCTAAACAGATAGGCGTTGATGGATTTAAAAGTTAAAACAATAGGAAAATTATGTTTTTATGTTCACATTACATTGTAGACTAAATAAATGTGTACAAATGTACACTTTACATTGTAAACTAAACAAATGTAAACAACATTGTAACATTATATTATTCATGCAAATGTGTACACTTTACATAAGTAGTGTATATAAGCTTTAAACATATCATTGTCCCAAACAATATTCTAGTTCTAAATGGTTGGTTATTAAAAGTGATTATAAAAAAGACACTGTTTATTAAACACATTGTGTGCAAACTATTGACCAAAAAACAACTAAAAACGTGACTTGCTTTTAAGTCACGATTCATGTTTTCAGTTGTTTTGAGCAGTGTGTATTTGCGCAAATTGTTTCAGACAGGTTTTTTCCTTATACAAATGAGTCAAATCAACTACATTTTCCATACTTTTATACACGTCTAAAAAACAACACACACGATTGCTGAGAGGGGGTCTAGTTACCCATCACTTAGGGTGTGTTTAGATTGAGCTTATTTTTGCTGAAATTGAAAACACTGTAGCGAAATAATTTTTAAATATGTAAATAATACTGGGGCTGAAAAGTGTAATTTGTGGAATCGTGAACAGTGCACGGATGCACTGTTTATAGTTGACAAAGTCAACTATTGCGGCTGAAGAAAAAAAAAAAAGCTCCAATAACATAGACGCATAAATAATTTGGATCCTTACAAGATGTACACTGTGCTCCACAAAACTAATACTGTTGTCCTGGGCTGTCTGGTCTGGTACCTATTTTGCATGAAAGAATGACTTCCAAGCTCGCTAGCCAGACCTCTTTAACTCTCAATAATCAATAATCTAGCTATGCAGGTATGCAAATAGTTTCAATTGTAGACTTGTAGATTTTAGACAAATTAAACTGACTTTTTTTTACTAGTATTCTTCACCAATGGTGTCCAAATTATTAAATCCAAGTATTTCTGGTTCTATAATAAATGCTCTGTTGGTTGATGTCAAAAACAATTCGATACTCATCTATCTTAGAAATTGGAAATGAAAATGTAAGCCATTTCACACTGCCGACTGTGTCTATTGCCAACCCTTCTCTAGTCAAGTGGGTAATGTACAATTGGTATTGGCACCGACACACACCTATAACATAGCAACTATTTGTAACCAGCATTTTCAAACCTGGCCTCGACCATTGATATTCTGGAATCAGCAACCTCAACAACTTTTAGCATATAGTAGTAACTATTTTTGTCATTGACCATTGATTCCAAGTTTCTAGGATTGGTTTCAAAAGAATATATGTCACTGTTCCCTTTTAAACTTTCCTTTTCTTTTTTTTACCATATGGTAGTAACTATGTCCAACTTTTCATGACTCTATTGTATCACGGATCATCCGGTTTAATCATGAGCCGACCACTTTATGGGTCGGTTTGGCGGTTCTTAAATTGGGCACATGTCACTAGTATATTGGCTCAAAACAATTGGAAAGTCAAAGAAAAGTTTGGAGTAAAACCAATTATGAATGTGATTTATTAAGCTTCTTTTATAAGTCCACATATATTAATCATACTTCAATGACATGTCTTAAATTCACATGGGCTTAACTGTTTTGGTCATTAGTCACAATTCTGTGTTGGATTATTGTAATCTTTTGGCTTTGATTATAAAAGTAAGAGGATAATTTTTTTTTTTTTTTTGAAAGGGTTGGAGTTGGGTTGGTGATTGAGACTTTTTGAGGGGCCACATTTTTAAGATTTGTGAATCATAAGCAAAAACCTTGAATGAAATTTCAACGGCAAGTTGGTGAAGCTCCCTCCAAAAAGTCCACAAAACAACAAAAGTGACTTGCTTACGAGTACTAATTATGTCAGCTTCAAGTGACCCACTAGGATACAATAAGTGATTTTTTTTCCTTTCTATAATCTCAAGTAACAACAAGTAATGTAGTATAAGAAATTTAGAATGTCTAATACTCTATAGCCGTTTTACATTCAATCATTCATTATTAGTTTTATTATTAAAGATGGGGGCCAATTCACATTAACAACCCGTGAGAGAGAAAGTGCAACAGTAACAAGTGAGAGCTATAAATGTTGAGGAAGTAGACAATCTCTATCCTCTAGTGAGAACTTGGAAAAAGGAAACTTTTGGTCATTACTAAAGGGTGAGCTTTCTTATTTGCTATGTACTTTGCCACACTTTTGCATGAAAAATTTTATGAACACGATATCATCTTTGTCTAAATTGAACACCCAAGTAATCTGTTTTGTTGACCTTTCATGCAGGATCCTCCTCCCTAGAGCTCTTTTGATCAATAAAGGAGTTCTGATGGAGATTTCATCCATAGGAGGGTTATCTGAACTGGTAGGTGGTAATTAATATACTTCAGCAACCATGATTGTCCTCAAGACAAAGATTAGTATATATATTTTGTGGTATTATCTCAGATAGTGATTTATTTTTCTTGGTAAGTTACACATGCACCCAGTGGGCCTTGAACACACAACCTCACCCTCCACCAAACACTTACAAGAGATGAGAGATGCAAATTGAGATAGAGTTCACTGGATTTGGATAGTGATAATCTAAAACTGTATAAAATCACTAGCACATAATTTTTGAATTTCACACATGGTGATAATTGATAAGAGCATGATGAAATATTAGGACAACTGAAACTGATGAGAGCTTTATGCTGTGAAGAATGATGTTGTTACTAGATTTTGTTTGGAACAATATCATTGTTCTTCTTGGTTTATAAAATGTATGGTTTGTGATTTGAGCATTTGCTTACATAAGACATTGACAGATGAAACTATCAAAATTGCAGAGTGTGGAGGATCCTAGGCTCATCAATCAATGGCAAATGAACTCTCTTGATGAGCTCGGCATACTGCCAATAGCAGCCACGTTTGGAGAGAATTTACAACGCTCTTTCGCACACCCAAACTTCAACTATAAAAATGCCATGGAAACTTCACATAGTGAAATTGATAGACCCATGAAACAGCACAAAGCCAACAGCTGGAGTTCACCATCCAAACTTGATAATGTTTCAACTCTGCAAGTTGCTTCTTCTCCAAACATTCTATCCTTTGCCAATGCAAACTACATGAATCAAATGAATATTTTAAGGCCCAAAGAGGAGGCAGCAGGTCCCCAAAGCATGGATACCATTCCTACTGAAATTTTGACTGCTCAAGGTTCCTTTGGGAACCAAAATTATGTCTATAAGGCCTGCCAGGGAGCTAAGAGGTTAAGCACAAGCACTAGACTTTCTCAAACACAAGATCACATTATAGCAGAAAGGAAGAGGCGAGAGAAGCTCAGCCAGCGGTTCATAGCTTTGTCTGCTATAGTTCCTGGCCTTAAGAAGGTATCAAATTATATTGCAATCACATTTTCTTAGTTCTTGGATCATAAGGCTTTTTGTTTATGATCCATTATTTTGTTTTTGCTTTAGCTTTCTATAAAAAATATATGAGTACTTTACCAAGCTGAAAATGAACTATACTAGTATACTATCTCTTAAATTGCACCCTCCTCATTATCTTTATTCACTAAATTATTTGTGGTCCTTTTTGAAACACTTGTATTATCTTTAATATTTCTTTGTACTAACCTCTCTCACACATTCTTATATTTTTTTTAAATCTTACTAGTCCTATTTTTCGCTGGTCTCAGTTTTAATTGTATCTGTGTTCAAGCAATTCATAGTTTATAGAGTATCAAGAAAGGTGAAAGACTGGTACATTATTCAAGCATAAGTGTTTTCTGTTAAATAATTTTCAATCTGCAATCATACTTTATGCCATTGACAGATGGACAAGGCTTCTGTTCTTGGAGATGCTATTAAGTACTTGAAACAACTGCAAGAGAGAGTGAAGACACTCGAGGAACAGACTAAAAAGAAAAACATGGAATCAGTGGTTTTTGTAAAGAAATCCCGACTCTTCACTGATGGTGACAACTCTACTTCAGATAAAAACTCCTCCAGTGACCCCCTTGATGAGCCACTGCCAGAAATTGAAGCAAGATTCTGTGACAAAAATGTCCTTATAAGAATTCACTGTGAGAAAAGGAAAGGACTGCTAGAGAAATCAGTCACTGAAATTGAAAAGCTCCACCTAACAGTCATCAATAGCAGTGTCATGACATTTGGGAGTTCTGCTCTTGATATCACTATTATCGCTCAGGTTGTTTCTTTATTTCCTTTATGAAATAAATCTAGGACTTTTGAACCTTGATTGAGAATCTAGAAAGTATATCAGCTTCCCTAAAATGTAAATTCAATACTATTTTTATGTGTGTGACTTGTCTCCTTATGTCTTTTCTATGAAATAATTTTTAATAAAAGAAGCCCAACTGACACACACGCACAATATTTTCTTCTTGGGGAATTTATATTTGAAGTTCTTCCTATTAAAGCCTTCTTCATATTGTCAGATGGATGAAGAATTTTGCATGACAGTGAAGGATCTAGTGAGGAATCTACGCTCAGCTTTCAAATTGTTCATGTGAAAAGAAGTTGCAATTTCAGCTCTCTATATATATAGAAGAATATCTTTCCAAGTTCTATGCTGCTGCTGGAAGCTTCAGAATACTAGGAATAAACCTTCAATATACAATCAGTCCAAGTCTATCTTTTTTCAAAAGTTACTACTTACAAGGCCTGTTGTGCTCTACCATCTTAGACCATATATTAGCTTGTTTGCTGTGAGGCCATTTTACAGGAGGGTTTCTTTAGTCCAATTTTTGCATGGTTAACTTCTTGACCATGTTTGATTCCCAACCTGTTTCAAAATAGTGATCGGACAGCTTGTTTGAGCTTTTTTTGAGTGATGGATGTTGAAGCATTCAACTGAACCAGTGTTACGTCCCTTTCTTTCCTGAAGTGTTTGAAGAGGGAATATGCTTTTTTAGGTGTGTAGACAACAAACCTTGTTTTAGTAGTTTCTTTGTCCTGTTTTAGAGGCATCTTGAAAATTCTGGTGCCTCTTTCCCAATGTATTACTATTAAACTTTGTAACAGTTTGCTTGACAATAATTGTAACTTTTGAATATTCTACACGTATTTTTGAAATATGCACTCACTCATGTCACACACAAACTTGCATTAAGTCTGCAATAGCTATTAAGGAATCAAAATGTACCTGAATCTGGTTTCAAGATTTTACTGCTACCTAGGTTTTTAATGGTCAAATCTGAACTATAATTCACAGGCAACTGCATTCTCCACCTCCTCCTCCTTCAAATTGTTGTATAGTTTTGGGGAGCATTTAAATCTCAGCACTCATTGATGATGATGGTTCATGAAGCTGATATGTGTGACCAGTGACAAATTGTGACAAGGGAATTTCTGACATCTAATTACTTTTAGATTAGGAGTAACTAAGGAAAATAAAGTGAAGTAATTAGGAGAAAGCCCATTTCACAATTCAGAGGTACAAGAGCATTGGTTACTAAAAAACTTGAAAAAATAAAAAGCGATTAATTCAATTAATTTGGTATCAGCCACACCGTATTGTATATTTGGGAAGTAATGAAATGAGAGTAAGGTTTTTTTTTGCTCCACTATAGCATAAGGACAAAATAAAAATTTTAGAACAATTTTGGGTTTAGTCAAAGTGCCTACAACATACTCAAGGAGATTTAAGAATTAAAATAAGTTAGCCATTGAAATCAAGTAATTGACATTCTTGTCCGATTTGCTAAAAGATGCCTTTGTGCCAAAATGTCTATGCAATTATTTAATTTTTCACTTGTTTTTCTAATATGGCTGTCGTAGTGTGTACGTTACTCTGGCTAACTCTAAACAAATGACTGATATTCTAATACTCACAGAGGCAACAGTTGCACCCTACCTTATAGACCAATCCTAATACCACTAATAATCAACTACATTAATTTGAGAACTAGGGTCACAACCGTGTTGAGCAAAAATATAATTGAGTTGGTATTTGAATATGACTAAAAGACTTGATAGTCTTGAAAAGATGAAATATCATAAGGGTATGAAAATGAGAGTATTTGGTGTCATTAGAGTTCTTATTTAATATACAATGTTTAAGCAGTATCAATTGCATTAAGAAAGGCATTTCATATCATCTTAGAGTCCCCACCTAAAGATAACAATCTTTGCATGACTTTGATATAAGTGGAATTCTCCTCCTTAGTTGGACAACATTGAGATTCTCTTGAAAATAAATACAAAAACATAAAAACATAAAGCAAAACATTACAGATAATCAAGTTGGAAAAACTTGATGTTGCTAGCTTGTTCCCTATGAGTGAGAATTTGTTTTTGGACATATAGGGAAACACTAGGACGTACAATGATATAGATTGCTTAATTAGTTGATTTGATGTGATGGTGTTCATTTGTTACATGGAAAGTTAACGTGTGTTTTAAAGGCATTTGTTAATAGATTATTTTAGAAAATTTCTAATACCACTTTCAAAAAAAATAAAATAAAATACTATCAAAAAAATCAATTACTTTTTTCTTTTTTTATAAAAGTTTTATAAAAATATATCATAAACCAATGTCATTTGTTAACTTCTCCCATAAATAAAATAAAATAAAACTTTGACCAATGGGGATTTGCTAGCTTCTAAATAATGCACATAAGCAGTAAGCTGCTATGTTTTTACTGTGTTCATTTTTATATTTATCATCTTCCTAGGATACTTTTTTTCTTTTTAATTCTACAATCTTGGCCGGCTTGTTGCACTAACAGATATCTTCTTTATTAAAATACTAAGGATAATGGTCTTTTTAATTTCTATCAAATATTAAAACACAAGTGGACTGGATTGTTTTAGGAATTAATTCAATTTTGGAAGTGCATTGGTGCTTTCTAAATTGATATCCAAGTAAGAGACTTTAGTATTGAAAATATGAAATTCGATGTTACACCTAAATTACAAGTCATTGTTTCTCGAGATCATTTTCTTTGTTTGACTAATAGTCTGTATAGGGTAAGCAGCAAAAGCTGTCATAACATGAGGACAAAACCATTTAGATGAGTGACAAAAATAGAAGTATTTAAGAGATAATATAGTATAAAATATATGTCTGTTCAAGTGATTAAACATTTAAACTTTCTTCTATCTTCTTTTACTTTTGGGTGGGAAATAACAGTTAAGAAATTGGGTTTTGGTACTTATAATACCATGGGTCATTTTATGGTACACACTAATTATTATTATTTTATGTATTCTATACCTGCCAAATCTTATAAGAATAAAGTAATACTACACAATCTCTTTAAATACAAAGCTGGAAATTGGAAAGATTCTCCAACCTTCATATTTCATCTCTCTCCAAATTCCTCCACTTATAGAGGGGAATTAAAATATTTAGCTTCGCAAGTGGTCTCAAGACTCAGGAGGACTAAAAATTTACAAAACGATTATTTTATTTTTTTAACAGACGAGGATGTCCAAATTTTTTCAAATATCTTACTATTCTCTCGAATGTGTATAGTCCTTCCATCCCACATGTACCAAATTATTACATGGAGGCATCCCTTTTAGGTGGCCCCAAAAAACTGTTATTTTCAAAACAAAAGAAATGGGTGCCAAATTATTTGAAAATTATTAACAAGCATGTAGAGGACAATTAGAGAGGCTCAAGTAAAGTAGAAATACAATAATAATACTGGATAATACATTCAACTAACAAAGAAGAAAGAGAGAAACATTGGCATGGATGCTAGCACCGACTGTAATATTGTAGGGCGGCCATCTAGAAGCTAGGACAAAAAATTTGGATCCTCTCATTTAAATTATGCTCTTTAGGGTCTCCGTTCACAAGGCCAAAAAAGTCAAACAAGCATTCAATAAAATGTGGCTGCACCGTATAAAGCTTTGCAATCATAGATGTGAAATCGTATTGTGGCTTAATTAGTCCGTACCTACACTCCTAATCTCTTTCACATAATTGAGGAGTGAATTATAAAGACGTGGTACATTCTTAATCTCTTTCACATAATTGAGGGTTCTATTTATTAAATTCTTAGTTTAATCTACCATTCACGAGAGAGGATTGCATAACACATTGTTATACTTTGGAAGTACTAAACAATTATTTATAGTAGAGGGATGACGGCGGATACTGGGCCAATCCAATATTGATTACAATTATACATATTATACTAGCATGTAACTCATGCATATGCATAGATGCGTTTAAAATTAAACATATTTTTTTATCATAAAAATATAAATAATTAATCAAATTTTAAATTTTAAAAAATTAAATGTAATTAGTCACATGTTAAAATTCTTGCCTAAATTTAATACTACTTATGATCTTCTTTAGGGGTGTGCAGAAAACCCACCAACCCGCCAAACCCGACCCGCTGAGTTGGGTTGGGTTACAAAAAAAAATTTATAGCGGGTCAGGTTGGGTTTGGGTCATAAAATTACAAACCCGCCAAACCCGACCCAACCCACCCATATTTAATATATATATTTAAAATATATTATATATTTAATAATTTAAAAAAAAAACCAACTGTAGAGCAACACTTCCTCGGTTCCTCCTACATACTAATTTAATATATATAAAATATATTATATAATTAATAAATTTTTTAAAATAACCAGTTCTTCCTATCCTATATAAAAGCTAATTACTTCACATAAACCCTAATAAATTACTATTATTGTTTAGTCATTAGTGTTGTTTGCCTTTAAGGAGTTATATTGATACTAATCTTTAGGTTTTTTTTTTTTAATATATTAATATTTATATTTTTTTTACTCAATTTAATAATAATAATTAAAAAAATTAGTCAAACCCATGGGTTCAACCCAACTCATGTAGGTTGGGTTGGGTTGGGTTGGACTTATGTAATAGGTTGGGTTGAATTGAATTTTTTTTTATCCACCATGGCGGGTTTGGTCAAAAAATCCCTTCAACCTGACCCATGCACACCCCTAATCTTCTTCTTCTTTTTTTCTTCTAATTTTAATAAAATAAAACGTGTAGTGATATATATATATATATATGGTTTTTTTTTTTGGGTGATTTTTATTGAGTGGATATGATTGGTTTTATTTTTTATTTTTATAGTTTATTAATATTAGACTCTTAGTATTTTGCACTCATTAACTCACTTAACTCAAAGATTAAAAAATTAAGTGGACACATGGCATAAAATTAGCCCACAATTCTAAAGTCTAATATACATAAATTCTTGTATTTTTTTCCTTTGACTTTTAAACATTTTTCCGTGAACTAGATGATTAAGTCTCCATGTCAATTAAATGTGTTGCAAAGAAAAAAATATGTCTGTATATAAAATATTTAAAATAGAAAGAAAAAATTAACCAAATTCATATTATAATAATATTAGAATATATTTATATCTTGTATTTTGTTTATCCATGCTTTAAATACAACCAAAACATTGAAGAAATTACTTTTTTTTAGAATCAATATATGAAATTACTTAGTTAATATCTTATATCGGTTATTTAGTTGTAACATTATTCTGGTTGGATTTTGACAATATCTAATGAAATTTTATTATAATAGTGTATGATTCCAAATAATAATAATGATAAAAAAAATTATATATATACACACACACATTAATCATTGTTGGGTCATGCTAACGAGTGTCTTTAGGGCATTGGTTAATAATCAATTTTAGGAAATTTTTAACACCACTTTTATGAGAAATGAAAAAAACTGTCAAAACATTAAATACGTAAGGTTATATTAGGAATTATAATAAAAATTATAGGATTAAAACAATGATGGGAAATGCTAACGAATGCCCTTAGGGTATTGGTTAATAATTAATGTTTTGACTTAATCCAAAAATTTAAATGTATTGGGTTTAAGTTCAATTTTGTTAAATTATAGTTTCTACCCAAACCCAATGCACAAATTAATTTGAAAGAGGGATTAGTAAAAAAATTTACCTCCAATTAGTACTATAAAACCAATATTACTGCACAACGAAGAATTGTAGGAGACTTAAATCAAAAGTTTGTGGAGTAATCTTATCACACCAAACAGTCTGTAGAACTCCAATGATTTAATTATGTGAAACCATATTCTTAAATTTGGATCTAAAAAAATAAGGAGTAATAGACATAAACGTCAATCTCAAGGAGTAATTTTTCCACATTGCTTAAGAGAGTGTATTGTGTATAGTATAACTTGCCAGACCTTTCCTTAAAAGTTAACATGGCTTTTAAGTGGAGTTATGGTCTACCTTTCTGTTAGAATCCCTTTCCTTTTCCTTGTTGTGTGTGTGTTTGTTTCTCAAAAAAAAAAAAAAAAAAAAGTCTGTCTCACTTTCTCAAAAAAAGAAGGAAAAAAAAAAAAAAAAAAGTCTTGTCTCACTCCTTCAGTCTTGCATTCAATGGCATATAAGCTTGAAATTAAATTCCAACACTCACCTATTTTTTTGACTTTATTTGGCTGCTTGAACTTAATTATCTGGTAATAGTTGTGGTCGGTGATGTAGATTTTTTAGTTTTACTTATTGATTAAGACTTTAAGAAAGCAAAGTGTGTTGTAAGGTTCAGAATCTTCAATTACTAGCTACCTTTCCAGTTTTCATGGAGTGGAAATTTGACATGTAGAGTGAACCTTAATCAAGGTCTAATTAGTTGACAACAAAGTATTTCTTTATCATCTATTGGATGAATATCCAATAAAGGCCAGTGATTATAAGTGGAGGAAAGCTGGAAATATGTTAAATATTCATGGCTGTATTTAAGGAAACTGTTGGGTTCATCTTCCAAAAAACAAAAGAAAAAAGAGAAAAGATTAAGGGTCTATTTGAGATCCGCTTATTTTGCTAAAATTAAAATTTTTTTGCTTAAAGTACTATAGATAAAAGTAAAAATTAACTAAAATAGTACAGTGGAACCTATAAATAGTACTAAAAAATGCAGTGGAGCCTATGAATAGTAGTAAGAATAAATTAAATAGTAAAATAAGCTGTCTTTTTTAATTTTTACCAAATACATACTAATTGTATTTGTCTTGTTATTTTTTAATTTATAAGTAAACTATTTGTGTCTTTTCTTCCAAACACAATATTTTCATTCCTTTATAAACTTCCAAACGAATTGTTAAAGTCTTGATGTTTATTTATTTATGTTCTCACAATAAACTTTTTTTAATTTTTTGGTTGATCAATAATTTGTTGATGACCAACAGCAATGATTCACTCAATTTGGCGAAGACTTTCATAAGTGACTTAAGGTTCACTGGTAGCTGTCCGTTTCATATAATAATCAAATATGGTTATTGGTTGGCCAACTTTACCTGTTCATTATATTACATTACACTTGCATCACCATGACAGAAATACTCATGTGATTGGGCTTGTCTCATGCTTTCAGGGAACCAATGATGGTAAAATATAATAGTGGCCTCTGATTAACCTGTACTAAAAATCACTCAGGACTTGATGAACTTGCATCGGTTTGGTAATGCTAATGCAGGTCCTAAAGTACAATATTTGACCATATCTCATTGCTATCTCTTCGAAAGAGTGAATTCTATAGCAATGATAATTATCAAAACTATAAAAATCTGGAACCTAAAAATGAAAACTTCTTACATATGAGTAGCAAAAACAAGTAACATCCTATCCAAAAAAAAAAAAAACAAGTAACATAATGCATACACAAAACTAGCAAGATTACAAACACCACCGCTAATGGCCATCAAGCGCGCGCGCACACACACACACACTCATATATATATATATGGTATGATCAGGACGTCACGTTAGATACAGGTACTGTAAGAACACAATTGTGGTCAGCCTTGGAAGGCAGAATTGTCAATGTCCTTGCTGGGGTTAGCCACAGGTGAACATATCTGCTGAAAAGTTCATATGAGGAAGTGATTCAAAGCACTGCATAGCAAGCCACTACAACGAATTTCGGGACTATAAAATGTTATGGCCTTGTGACAAAGTGCACCTAAAGACCCACAAGCTGCACTTCAAGTAATGGTTGTGTCTCCAGCAGCCAGAATTAAAGATTTAATTCTTGCTTTTGTGATGATTTTAAGTACAATTAGTTAAGGTTTTGAAAACAATTGTGGAGTGGGGCAAGGCATGGCTACAATGATGGTTGAAAGAAGGGAATAGCCAGCATAGATTCCATTGGCATGCACCAAATACCTGCATATGAAGTTGTCTACAGATTCTACTAAAATTTGCAAATCTTCATACAGTTATAAAATGAATATATAAAACCAAAAAAAAAATTAAAACTATAATGAATAGATTTCTTTCAAGTTGAATGTACAAAAAAGTGCTTCAAGCCTTCAAGGAAACTTAAAGGTTGTAGACCAATGCACCTAACAAAAGGGTGCAGCTTTCCCCGTGTTGTTCCCCTAGACACATGATAACTTCCTCTTGCTATAGTGCACTGAGCTTTTCCCAAGCTGATCACAAGCTCCACTCTACAAAATGCTTTGATCTCCGCCCAGTTATTTGGATTCCTCCTCTGCCTCATGTGTCTAGATGCGAATCAAGCTTGTTCGGCTAGAACTGGTCATTATTATGTTTCTATTGTCATTCTCCACCCAGCATTGCTTGATCACTGCCCAACTACCTTACCAGGCCATGCTTTTGTTTCAATCTAAACTAAGGTATAATAGCTACAAGATTTCATTCTTAGAGGGGATTTGATTGATCAGAGTCAGCTGGTGACCCTTTATTTTCCTCCTAGTTTTTTCTTAGTGTTTTAGAGTATGTGCAATGCAAGCATTCATGTGGAGTTGTTAAAGAATTGGTAATGCCTAGATGGTGAGGGTTAGAGTCTTCATTAGGGACCACGACCCATACATTATTTTCTTATTTGAGACTATGGTAGGAAAGGATAAGATTAATAAAATCGATGACCTTAGGTTATGTGGATTGTCATTGTGTACCAACTATTGGTAGAGCTGGTGTGGAGATGGTAGTCTAGCTTTTTATGGAAAAAGGAAGTTGTTTTAAAAGTGGTGGATGCATCTGCCTAGCAAGTGGTGTAATCTCTTAATCAGGTTGTAGGGATTGGTTGTTTGTACGCAGCAATGGGCTTCCTATTTTGCCAAGAAATAGAGATTCTGGAAGATCATTTCAAGCTCAGTGAATGCATTTCAAGGCCCTTGAGTTTGCTGTGGGGATTTCAACTTTCTTGTAAGAGAAGAAAAAGTTTGGATGCAAGGCTGGCTCTTCCTCAAGAAGAGGTCTCAAAGAGTTCATGTAAGAATAAATTTGGGTTTTATTGGAATTAGGCATACTTGGTGTAATAAAAGGGAGAAATTTCCAGCATAAGATAGAGGCTATATAAGGCAGTGTGTTACCAGGGGGGATGATGCCCGTGTCAACCACAAAATGACCACAACCCAATTATACTAAATTCTAATATAAAATTAGGGAGAAGATCAAGACCAGGCTACTTGGTTGAGAGATGAAAGGAGTGATGATGTAATTAGAAGTTTGTGGGATGTGAGTGTCAATAGATCAATATATTTTCAATTTATGAGAAAGTTGGACAAGTTAAGGGTAAATTCATAGGAAGTGGAACAAAGGTGCTTTGGGTGGTGTCACTCTAAAAAACAAGAATTGCTCCCACTTCTAGAACTCTACCAAGCTAATGATTCTACTCCAGAGAATGCAGTTATGATTGAGAATCAACACAAAAATCTAGAGAACTTTGGCTTCAAGAAGGTAACAGAAATACAAAAAAATTTCATTTATTCACAATTATTCAAAGAAAGTCCAACAACATTGATATGATAAACTTGGATAACTAGTGGATAAATGATCCAAAGAGATTGAGGAATACTTCTTAGCCAATTTTAGAGAGCTATTTACCTCATCCAATCCTTCTTAGCTAGAGGATTTAAAGGTTTCTTTCAGCAGTGCAATGATGAGATTGAGAATGTTGAGCTGTCTACTTTCTATTGCAGAAAAGGTGGTTGATAACATCAAGTCCATGCACACCCTCAAGGCTCCAGGTCTAAATGGCTTCCCTGTCCTTTTTTGTCAGAATGGGAGATTAAGATTATCAACAAGGAGGGAATTAATTATGTGCAACAAAATAAAAATAAATAAATATTCTGTAGTGGTAGAGAGTGCTTACTAAGTTAAATCATACTTTTGTTACGCTTATTCCAAAAGATGCAGGACCTAAATCTTTTAGCCATTTCAAGCCATAAGTCTCTACAACATCACTTACAAAACTATTTCTAACTTTCTGGCCATTTCAATAGTTCGTTGCAATGTGCTTGTCCAAATCTAAACCACAACAAAGCCAAAAAGAAATTAGCACTTAGTTAAGTATAAATAGTCAAAAACTAATAGACATATTTCATTTTTTAAGTAATAGTTTAATACATTTACTCAGTCAAGCCCAAGACTATATGGTCCAGATATTGTCACCTATTTTAGACATTGAAGCCAAAAGTGTACGAATAAAGCTTCCCCAAGTCCTCAACAGTTATATCAGTGCGTGGTTAATATCTTGGAACAGTAATTACCAATTTGTTTCTTAAAGCAAGAAAACTAATTCCAAAATGTTAACCAAATCATACTTACATTCCTAAATTTATCAGCTGTTAGGAGTTAGAGATGAAAGTAGATTATTTGGAGGTTTATTGAGCAAAGGGAAGGAAAAGTGGGTAAGATCCTCTATGGTTCTATAAACAAAGATTCAACATACAAGTATTGCTTCAGAGTAAGAACCAAAATTTGTAAACATTACAATCATGCATATGGTTGAAGCTTACAGAAGCAGCCCTTTCTGATTTGAGTAGCTTTTCAATGAAGTTGGTAAGTTTCTTTTGCATAAATTTCTCCAGCATCACTACACAAAGAAGTTACAGTATAGACAGGTAAGTCACATTTGAGATATAAAACTAATTGTTTTTGAAGAACCAAGTTCACAACAAAATTATATTACATAACTTAGACAACTGAGTGGATCAAAATCAAATAAACACATCTCAGCATAAAATAAAATGAAACCTAGATTTAGATGGACAGGGGTCGCAGTTATGATGACAGAAGAAGATAAGGTACACATGAATGGAAGTATATATAATTTAAATTGAATATAGGGTTAAACAAAACAAGTAACGTAACCATTGGCAATGTCAAGCCATTGTAATAATTCTATACTCAATATTCAACTGAAACATTGAATAAGAAGCATGTCATACGACTTTCTGGGTTCTGAGCAAGCAGCTGACCAATATGACCTTCAGTTTTTTATGCATTTATGAGTAGCATTTGCCAAATAAGAATCAACCCTAAGACGATCATTATTTTTTCTTGATAAATAAAATTTTATGCAATTAACAGTTTTTACAAGCCCATTGATTTTTTTTTTTTTTTTTCTTTTTGTTTAAACTATGGATTGATGTGTTTTTCTTAGGTGCCATTATTGTCACTAACAGTTAATACACACACAAACGCATATATATTCATCACCATGAAATCATCCAAACCCAACCAATTAATTGCACCAATGAATTTCACTCTACTTTTTATCATCTCTCCATTCATTAACCAAATTTATGTTCTTGAGAAGTTCTCAGTATCAAAGACAGGCTAGATTTCAGACCTCCGGAAATTGTACTGTGCAAAAAAGGCTTTTTGGTAGCCAAAGACAGATTTCAGCAAATTCATGTACAATCTCAAAATTGCTATGAGAAGGGTTTCTGTGTCCAAGTAGTTCCTAGTGGGAGAGCTAGCATTAAATCCAATCAAGTAAAAAAAAAATAAAAAAAAAAGATACCAAACTTAATCCTCGTAATCAATTTTCCCATGAAGAAAATTTTCTGGAGAACCTGCTGGTCTCACCATAGCAATATCATCAATCTCCGGTTTCTTGCATGTTCAAGTAGTTCTGACCTTTTTTTCAAGCATTTATGAAAACTTTTTGAAAAAAATAAAAAACAAGAAACATTATTTGTAGTACAGCTACTAAGAATTTCACATCAGTGTGAAGTGTGAACAGATGAAAATTAAAGAAACCTGAAAAAATTTAAGGTTGTCCAAGATGGAAGACACGATTCCAAAAGCTTTCATTTTCAAAATATGAAGTGTGGAAATTTACTCATTGACTTGCAAATTTTTAGAGAACATTAAAGCTAATAATAAAAAGATTATCAAACCACTAATACAAAGATATACCTCAATGCAGTGTGTCACCCCCAATCCTTACTCTCCCCATGCCATGCCCTTCCCGAGTAAGTAAAATTGCAAGGAAAACACATTCCAAAATATGAATATTTAATCAAAGATGGTAACTAACAGGAAAGGAAAAAAATGATCTTACATCTAACAAAATAAAATAAATTAATATTCCGTAGTGGTAGAAAGTGGCTGGCGGTGGCGGGGGTTTGAGGGCAAACTTGTCATTTGCTTTGTGTTGGTAGGGTGAATTGCGTGGCTTTTGTTTGCTGACCAGGGAGGGCAGGTATGAGAAATAAATGTAAAAAGATAGGGGTAAAATAGGGAACAAAGAAATCCCAACTAGCCGTTATTTTTGAATAATACAAATACAAACCCCTCCTCTGTTTTGGTCTCTCCGACTCAGAGTCGGAAACGGAGACGGAGAGACCGACTCTGCTTTTATTCTCCCACTCAGAGAAGGATATATTACAATGTTTTTAATTACTATAAATACACTCATTGCTCAACAAAAAAAAAAAAATACACTCATATTTCCATACCCAACAACAAACCCTCTCTCCCTCTCTGTCTCTCTCTCACTCTCTGTTTCTAGTTTTATCTCTGAAACTCACAGAGAAAACCCACTTTTGTAGTCCACAATTGCTTTCCTTTTCTGAGTGTAGAAACAGAAATTAAGATTCTTGGAGGCCAATTCTACTTAAGAATTGAATTTGGAGTCTCTTTCTCGTCTCTGTTTTTTGCTTGTTGTTCTATCTCTCTGTAACTCACAGACAATTGATCATCAACACCATGGTGACTCCCGGTTCACTTTGTGAGTGTGAGACATTTAATGAACTCAAAAGAGAGTGCACCAGAGATGAACAACTGGACTTGGACTTGCTCACTCTTAGGGTTTTGAAGGACTTGATTCTATTCCACCCTAAAAAACAGTCTCTGCCACTGACTTCAGAAGAGAAGAAACTTCAATATCGTTTCAAACCCACCTGGGGCTCCTTCCAAAGAAAAAGATCGAATCTTGGTTCTTCCAACCCTCATTCCCATTACCAATTGCCAAATTTGAACGTCAAAAGGAAGAGGTTTTCTCAACCCACTGGCATTGCAGATCCGGAATGGAAAGCTTCGCTACCACCAGAGGGTTTTGCTTGTGCTTCCCCCAAGATCATCACACGCCTCAAAATAATCCCACCCAAGAAACCCCATTTGGGAATCTCTGCTGCTTCATCCATTGCTGTTCCCAACCACTCTGAATCTCCTAAACCCACGCCACCCAGAGTAGTTGATGGCCTCAACTGTCAGGGTTTGAAGCTTGTTACCCAGAAGAGAAGAAAAGCCACCAAGGAAGACCAAATTGAAGAAAAGGCACCAAAGAAGCCCAGATTGAACCCAGCCCTTCCACTCTCAAACCCATCACCAAAACTGCCTCAAACTTTCCAGAATATCATTGACACAATGGGTGGAACCCAACTGGTTTTGGTCATACAAAAACCTCTCACTAAGACTGACCTAAACCGACATAATGCTCGGTTGTCCATGCCTTTAAGCCAAATCAATGGCAGTTTCTTGAGGGAGGCAGAAAGAGAATATCTGGATCAACAACAAGCAATGGAAGTCCCATTCATGGAGGCCTCCGGTAAGGTAAATAAAATTGTTTTGAGGCAATGGGACATGCCCAAGGAGTCAGGGAAGAAAAACTCATGCTATGTGTTGATAAAATCTTGGAATGAGGTGGTGGAAAAAAATGATCTTGGCAGAAAGCTTAACCAAGTGATCCAAATTTGGTCTTTTAGACTTGGTAATGAAGATCAACTCTGCCTGGCTTTTGTGGTGGTCAACACAGGAGACAACGATGAAGGAGCAAGTAGCAGCAGGCAAGGAAGAGATCTGGATTGACACTAATTTTGGCCTTTTCAAATGACCAATTTTCTTGTAATTAGTTATTTTGTTTAGAGTTTAGAGAGCAACCATGTCAATATGTTATGACTCATGACGTATTGTTTATTAGTATTTTTTTTTTTTTAATTTTAGATAGGGATCTATTGTCAATTAATGTAGAGTCTGTTCATTGAAATTTTTTATTAATGAAGTTCCTAGAAATTTTTTGATTAATGAGACTGAGCCACATTTTCATGAGTTTTTGATGCTTTTGTTGATGATAATTGTGTAACATTTTGGCTATAAATTGTGACATGGATGGGATACTTGTATAGCTATGATAGGCAGTGCATTGGGTTTATTTGTTTTGTGTTTGGGGGTTTCTGTTGTCATGGTTTAAATGCGCAAAGAGGTGAGTAAATAAAGCTCCTGCTTTTGTTAATGAAAATTATGTAAGATTTTGGCTTTTAATTGTGACATGGATACTTATAGAGCTATGATCGAAACTGCATTGGGTTTATTTGTTTTGTTTTGTGTTTTTGGGTTCATGTTGTTTTGTTTTTGGGTTCATGTTGTTGTGGTTAAAAATAAATAAATAAAAAAATAAAAAATAAAAACAGTAAAGAAAAATCACCCAATTCCATGGGGAGAACCCATGAGAAACCATGAAGTTTCTTTTGTGACATTGGTGTGGATGCATGCTTATGTTTTATTTTTTTTATTCTTTTAAAAGGCGAAGGGTTACAAAAAAAGGCTTGACGACTTGCAATATGCTCTTATAAAGTATATGTAACAGTATGTCCTTTTTGTGGAACTCTTAAGAAGCAGGGGATCTTTATGATCTTGAATCATGCTTAACATTGTGTACTGGTTGCAGAATTAAGAAAGACTTAGTGGACCCTGAAAAGCTTCAGGCGACCTTGACTAATGAAACTCTTAACGAGGCTTGTGACCTAAAGAGGGCTCTTGAAATGGTAGAACTGCTGGAAGCCCAACTGAAGGAGATGAATCCTAATCTTGATTCTATCTGACAGTATGACTTTCTCTGTTCTTTAAAAATGTTTATCAACTTGAGTTGAATTCTTAAGGGCCCTCTGCTAAATTTGTCATACTATGATTAATAGATATCGGACAAATGTATCATTATATAATGAGCGAGTTGAGGAACTAAACAAGGTCACCCAAGTTCTTTTTATCCTTCTACACAATTTTTTAGTTTTCACTCAACTGGATATGGTACAATAACAGGTTGGATGAGTTAATGGAAGGATTCAATGCAATATCTTTGAAGCTGAAGGAGATGTATCAGGTTTGTGAATGGATCACTCCCCACAAGTTTTAGCTGGATTATAAATTCTATTGTCCATTCTGACTCTTTGGTGTCTTTAGTGTACATTAAACAGTTTGAATTGCAAGAAATATAACTAGTACCATTTGTACTCTGGTACTAGATCTTCTGCCATTGAAGAACTCCACTTTCGATTAGCAAAATTCTTTTCTATGCTCCTTCATTTGCAATCAGTTGGGGCTTTTCATATTTGATGCTTTTTGTTTCATCTTTCATGCTTCTTTCCTTTTTTTTCTTGTATTATATGCGTTTACAAGTAATGATTGTACTTTTGCCGTTCTAATGGACTTGCCATAGATGATCACACTTGGAGGTGATGCAGAACTTGAGCTAGTGGACTCTTTGGATCCTTTCTCTGAAGGTGTTGTTTTCAGTGTCCGACCACCAAAGAAGAGCTGGAAGAATATTGCAAATTTATCGGGTGGTGAAAAGGTTATCTTTGAACATTTCTGACTTTAACCCTTCTATAGAATCCATTATCTGAACAATAAGCATGCCTGTCTATAGAATCCCTGAATTATGTTGACAGTTGAGTAACCTATAATGTTGTTCCTTTTACTGCTTTCAGTCTTTGAGTTCTTTAGCTCTTGTTTTCGCACTTCATCACTACAAGCCAACCTCCCTTTATGTAATGGATGAAATTGATGCTGCACTGGGTACTTTCCTGAATCCTCGATTATAATCCCCACCCCTCTTAAATTGTTTCGTCTTCTTTTTCTTTTGATCTTCATTCACTTACATTGGTCCATATGGTGTGCAGACTTCAAAAATGTTTCTATTGTGGGGCATTATATGAAGGACCGAACAAAGGATGCCCAGTTTATAATCATAAGGTAGGTTGAATGCTCCCTGGGGTTTATTGCTAGTTACTGATATATTTTCTTATACTGATCTTGGTGTTCTTATCTTTTATGCCACCTGCAGTCTTCGAAACAACGTGTTTGAATTGGCCAATTGACTTGTTGGGATCTACAAAACTGATAATTGTACTAAGAGCATTACAATTAACCCAGGTAGTTTTGCAATCTGTGAAAAAGCTGCCTTAAGATGCATTTGGTTTTGGTGGCGTTCCTTAGCTAATAGTTCCATGTCATGAGTAATTATTTACCTGGTTGTCATGGAATCAACTCTTTATTCAGTTCTGTATGAGTTTGCTTATATCAAATAGTTATCTATTTTTGATTGTGTTGATGTGTCGTATATAAGTTATAACAGCTTTTGCTTTTGTGCCTAATTCGTTTATGTTAATGATAATTATAAGCGTAAATTGATTGGTATAATGGCTTGGCAACATTGGTGTGTAACTTTGTATAAACAAAAGAATGCCCCTACATGAGAGCAATTCAAGAGGTAGGGCTATCAAATTCATGGTTCATTTTTTTTTTGAACGGAGTTTCATTTTGTTTTTAGGCGGTAGCTTTTTTTTTTTTTTTTTTTTTACCCTACATTTCTTTTTTTTTTAAAGGAGCTAAGGCTTAAACTGCAAATAAGGCATGAATCCAAAAGCTATGAAATCGAAACAGTGGCCCATTATAGTTTTAAGCCCAACCCATATTTTATTTTATTGAGTGAAGATTGAAATATAAATGGGGCAATGAAAACGAAGCGCAGCCCATTGTATTTTTCATTTGTTGTTGAGCTTATGATTGTGATGTTAGAAAACAAAATGAAATCATGATGAGACCAAGCAAATGAGGTGTATTCTTTCATAGGCCCTTGGTCCATGTTGACCCAGTTCAGTTCAATTCCAAAACCTTTTTTAAGAAAAAAATGACCTATGACACTATTGAGCTTGAGATAGATATATATATATATATATATATATATATGGATCACTGTCACTGAGCAAACGCCGTGAAAAAGAAAGTATGTATAATGCCTCTGTTGTGCTTCGTATGAATAAACGTGCACTAACATATAGTTTCGTCAAATTTTTCAATATAATAAGTTTAGTGAAATGCTACTAGATATGTATCATTGAAATCATATATAAATTTATATAAAAAAAATTTAAATTACTACCAGATTAGTAAGTCATGCTCACTCGATCAAATTGTGAGATCTACATAAAGTACATAATTAGAACTCTTACGATTATGTCTAAATTTTGAAGCTCATTAAAAATAAAAAAAAATAAAAAAATAAAAAAAAAAAAGAAAAAGAAAAGAAAAGGTTGATCTATTTTTATGGAAAATTGGCTTTGTCGTGCTATTAACCATGGTTTTCTTTTTCTTTTCTTTTTTTTAGGGTACTAGTAGGTTACTCTAGTGGTACCTTTTTTTTTTAATTTGATAATTCATGTGAAGCCTGTTCTATGAACAGCAGTTGTCTGCTTCCTTTCTCAACCCAATCAACCAAAAAATGTGGTTTATAATTGGGAAACAAAAGAAAAGGCCTTATCGACTGACAAATTCTCAAGAGTTAGTTACAGATGCCATTTGTAGAGGGCTAACTAATTTAATGAAATGGCAGCACATTTGCAGTCTTACACTCTTTAACAGTGTGCATCATTATGTACACCAGGCTTCAAATTCTTGAGTCACTTGGAACTCTGTCTAGCAGTTTCTTCAACTCGGGTGAGTGCATCCGTCAGCACATCAACGGTCCAAT
>JARQAD010000010.1:27216051-27381051 GCA_029955455.1 Quercus agrifolia | reverse complement strand
TTAGTACTCTATAGTATCCCATTTTTCTAGGCTAGTGTGTTTATATTTCTTAAAAAGTCATTAAGAGAATAAAATTTAATAAGTTTCTCTGGAAGGGACAAGATTATAGTGCTATAGGGTATTAACATTTATTGGGATTTTGTGTGTTCCAAAATGCAAACGGGGCTTGGGTCCAAAGAGGTTTGAGTGGAATAAGGCAACCATTATAAAACATATTTGAAATCTGTTTGTAAAAGCAGGTTCCTTGTGGGTGGTATGGGTGCATACTAATATCTTGAAAGGTAAGAGTTTCTAGATTGTTAAGGTTCCTCAGGAAAGCACCTGGGGTTGGAGAAAATTATTAAAATTATGAAACCTTGCTAGAACTTATCTGAAAGTTGTAATAGGAGCTGGTAGACTTATATCAGGTTGGCATGACTGGTGGCAATTGGATGGAGTTCTGTTTGCCAAATATGGTTTTAGAGTCATAAATGATTCTGCTAGTACTATGGATGCTAAAGTTTCTGCTATGCTGGTAGGAAGGATTGTTGCTAGAAATCTGCTTGATCAGATGCTCTTGTGTCCATCTAGAGTAAGCTATGTCTTGTGACGTTTGGAGTATTTCTAAACCAGGAAATTTTAAATGTGCTCAAACATGGGATACAATCAAGTCCAAGCAGCCAGAGGTCAACTGGTGAAAGCTAGTATGGTTCAAATTAGCCATACCAAAGCATGCCTTAATCAGTTGGCTTGTGTTTAGAAACAGGTTGACAACTAGAGATAGACTCCTCAAGTGGGGCTATAAGGGAAGGGCCGTGTTGTGTATTTTGTAGAAGTTACATGGAAAGCAGAAGCCATTATTCTTTGAGTGATCATTTACTGACAGAATTTGGAAATAAATCATGGGATGGTGTCTTGTTACAAGACCTGAATGCTGCTGAAAATATGTAGTTGAATGGGGCGTTCAAAACCTTAGAGGCAACACTTAACAGCTTCATGGAAGTGTTGTGCAATCTTGCAGCTGAGGTTGCCTTGTATAATATAACATTTGGAAACATAGGAATATCAGGGTTTATGGAAGACATATCAGAACCAAGAAGAAATTGTTCATGGGGTCTCGGGCATCCCCTTATCTGTTCTGTCATGATCTGGAGTGTTTAACTTTTATCTTTGTAATGTTTAGGCTAGATCATGACTAGTTGAGTGTGTCTGTTTCTGTGGATGCAGCTCGCCACTGCGTGTTTGTAAAATTATGTGTTTCATTAATATCAATTCTCTGATTCATTAAAAAAATAAAAAATAAAAAAATGAAACCTTCACAACAAAGTTTCAATTTTTTTTTTTTTAATTGATGCACCCTTTTTATATACAAAAATAAATAATAAATAATCAGTACCCACATTCAAAAATAACTTTTTTATGAAAATAATAATAATAATAATACAATGGCCATCAAAAATTAATTTGAAAATCAATCAGAAACAAGCTTCAATTAGTCCATATAGAAAGAAGAAAAAAAAAATGAATAATGGGGGTTGTGGAAAAATGAAAAAAATAAGATAAAATCTTCACAACAAAATTCCGATTTTTCTAATCGATGCAATGCACCTTTCTTATATACCAAAAAAAAAGTACCCACATTCAAAAAAGTTTCAACAAAGATGTCCATCATCAAAATCAATATGAATATCAACAAGAAGCAATCTTTAATTAGCTTGATATAGAAAAAAAAAAAAAAAAAAAAAAAAAAGGTGTCGTGGAAAATGAAAAGAAATGGAGAATAGAATAGAAGTGAAGAGAAGAGAAGAGAGTACCATCATGAGGAGCTTAGCAAAGAGGCCAACACCGACAACAGTGAGAATCATGGGCAAAGAAGCGGTGTCGAGGTAGGATTTGGACTCGGGAACTTCGACAATGAACTGGTCCTTCTTCATCATAAGTTTCTTGCTTTTCCTCGTCCACTGTAACCCAGCAATCTTTCTCTTCAAGGTCTCACTTGGCCCCTCATGGGACGACGAAATCGTATGTAACTGCCTTCGTATCTGACATAGCCTTCGGCTAACCCCAGTGTACATGGTTTTTGTTTTGGTTCAAGTTCAACAGTGAGTGTCTGTGAGTGTAATCTGTAAAGCTTGTTTTGTGTATGTGTTTGTGTTGAATGAGTTCCTCTCTCCTATGTTGTGAGCTAGAAAAGTTCTAACAACATGAATCTACTATTCCTATGAAACTAGGAATTGGGCCCAAAATGCAGTTTTTGTTGGTCTGGTAAATCCAAGTATCCTAGGCCCGACGCCTTTTTTTTTTTTTAGGGATAAATTCTAACCGAAGAGGGTAAACCTTAGATTGTTTGTAGGGCTGTCCAGATTGATCTGGTAACCCGACCCACCCGAAAAACCGACCGGATCCAACCCAAATCCGGCCAACCCGACTACTCCGGCGGGTCGACAGCGGGTCTTCACCACTAGAAACCGATTCCAACGGGTCAGTTTCGGGTTTCCTCCCCTAAAACCCGAAAAACCCAAACCGACCAAAAGTTTTCTAGATTCCGGCCAAAATTTCCAGAATCCGACGACAAATTTCCAGAACCTGGGGAAGAAACCCAGATTCCGGCGATATTTCCCTTAGATCCGATGAGATTTTGACCGGATCTGGCTAAATCTCATCAAATCCGATGAGATTTTCGCCGGATTTGGCAAAATCTCGCCAGATCTAAGGGAAAACTATTGCCGGAATCTGGAAAAATATCTCCAGAATCTACGTTTCTTCGCCGGATCTATGTTTTTTTTCAACTTTTTTTCACCATCTTCTCAGATCTGACTCCGACCAACTCGCCCGCCACCCATTGATGGTCTGAACCGCCCGACTCGATTACTCCAACAGGTCGGCAGCGGGTGCATTTTTTTCCCACCCGATTCTGATGGGTCGGTTCTGGGTTGGGCACAAACCCGACCCGAACCGACCCATGGACAGCCCTAATTGTTTGAAAACACCAAAAGGTGTTGGATAAATTACAAAGCCTTGGGTAGCTCAACATTGTTATTTGGATACAAGATTTTATCCTCAACTTAATGTTGTTGTAGATCAACTAAGCTAATTTATGAGTAGGTTGAGCTCAATTTGAAAAAGGACTTTGATTATAGCTTTATATGTGTATGTTTAATAATATTTTTACAACAAATCATAAGTGACAGGTTGTTACGGGTTGTTATTGCTGAGACAAAAAAGTAATCTTAATGGTAGGTTCACATTTGAACTAATAACAACTAACTACTTTTGATTTGTTGTAAAGATGTTGTGGATATAGTATTTCTCTTTCAGACTAATACTAGCAATTGGCAAATAAATGATAGTACAAAAGTAACTTAGAAACTATCAGATTAGCAATAAGACTGTTCAATTAAATATATGATTGCCTTGTGTATGTATTTAAGTCCTTCTATTTCCCACTGAACCATAGACACGACGAGTTTCATAAGAGTTATCAACCAAAGAAAATATCCTTGTAGAATTGAAGTAGTTGTAAAAAATCTCCTTGCCATTTCCACTGCCATCAACCTTGGATATTTGTGATCTTTGAGGAAGATGCTAAGGTTGTTATTGCTTCTATTGTTTGCTCCAAGTCTAATCTCCCTCGAGAAATTTCTCCCATTGTTGCTGATATTTGCAACCTAATTCCTTGCTTTTGTTGTGAAATTTTTGTTTACTTATAGATTTACAAATGAGCTTGCACACCTTTTAGCCCGTTGGACATTTTTTCTTTAACTTGTGAAACTCATCCCGGCTCTCTCATTTTCGAGTGAGTCTTTTTCAAGGAAAACGATGGACTAGCTCCTCCTTGTTGTTTTTGTCGTCTTTGGAGCTTGGGCTCTTCTTAATAATATTATCTCAATTATAAAAAAATCTTTCTCAAAAAAAAAATCTCAATTATTAAAAAAAAAAAAATCCTTCTTAATAATATTATCTCAATTATAAAATATAAAAAAAAACGTAAAAGAAGATATAGTTATTTAAAATGTAGATAGTATGGGAGCTTGATGCTTATACACTATAAGTGTTTAAGTGTTGGCTTGTCGCATGGCTCTAGAATTTACAGTGGAAGCGGGGTTCTCCAAACTGATCATAGAGGGGAATAACGTCAACATTATGAAGGCCATTTCATCAACTCAGGTGGACTACTCTCATCTGGGTCACGTATCACTACAACAAAAGTAGACTATGGTGACGAAACCTTTCGTCACCATATGTCCTTATTTCATTACCGAATACATATGGTGACGAAATAGCATTCGTCACCTTAGCTCTGTCACATAATGTATTGATGACGAAAATGTTTCATCACCAATAAAAAAATGATAGGTGACGAAATTTTTTCGTCACTAATAAAAAATGATAGGTGACGAAAGTTTTCGTCACCTAATATTTTCGTCACTAAACCTTATTTTCAGTGACGGAATATTTCGTCACCAAATGTTTTTTTTTTCCAATTTCAATAGATTAGGTGACGAAGTTTTGCGTCACCGATTTTTTTTTTTTTTTTAATTTCAATAGATTAGGTGACGAATTATTTCGTCACCAATTTCTACTTATAGTCAGATATGGTGACGAAAATTATCCTCACCAATTTTATTTTTTATTAATATTCTTTACATTTACTTGCCATTACATTAACCTGTTCATTTCTAACCAAATCCATAAAAAAATAAAAATAATTAATTAAAAAAAAAATCCATTCATTTCTAACCAAATCCTTAAAAAAAAAAATCCATACAATCTAAAAATGCAATAAAGATGTTCACAAAGTAATTACAACCATTTATATATAAATGATGTCTTAGCTTTCAAACTTTACAAAAAATTATACGAGTTCAAGTAGTCCCACAAAAGCTATCTTTTTGCCACCAATCCCATATCTGTACAAGTATAAAGGAAAATACATTAATAATAAACTAGACTACAAACCTATATCCCTGATAAGATGTACTACAGCAACAACAACAACAAAAAAAAAAAACAAAAAAAAAAAAAATTATTATTATTATTAGTAAGACAATGCAGAAAATGTCAACAGAATACCCAATAACAAACCAAACAAAATAACCATAATGCAACATCATATGAAGCCAAACTATCAAAGAAAGAAGACCCACATAATTCTCATCAAATAAAAACCAAACCTACATTACAAACCATGGAAAAATCATAAAGAATGCAGAAAAATCCCAATTTAAAACAAAACAAATAAAGTGAAATCCAAAACAAAAACCCAACCACCATCATAAACACAAACCCACCCACCACAACGAATAAAAAATCTAGCCAACATTATTAAAAAAAAAAAAAAAAAACTAGCCACTACCATTAAACAAAAACCACAACCACTACCATAAACAAAAAACTCACCACCACCATTAAACAAAAAACACAGACACCACCATTAACACAAAAACCCAACCACTACCATAAACAAAAAACGCAGTCATCACAATAAACAAAAAACTCAGCCACCACCATAAACAAAAAACCCACCACCACTATTAAACAAAAAATACAGTCGCCACCATTAACACAAAAACTCAGCCACTACCATAAACAAAAAACTCAACCACCACCATTAAACAAAAAGTACAGCCATCACCATTAACACAAAAACTCAGCCACTACCATAAACAAAAAACTCAACCACCACCATTAAACAAAAAGTACAGCCACCACCATTAACAGAAAAACTCAGCCACTACCATAAATAAAAAACCCACCACCATCATTAAACAAAAAACATAGCCACCACCATTAACACAAAAATTCAGCTACTGCCATAAACAAAAAACCCAACCATCACAATAAACAAAAAACTCACCACCAACATTAAACAAAAAACTCACCTACCACCATAAACCAAAAACCCACCACCACCATTAACACAAAAACACAATCACTACCATAAACAAAAAACCCAATCATCACAATAGACAAATAACCCACCACCAACATTAAACAAAAAACCCAACCACCACCATAAACACAAAAACCCAACCACACAATAAACGAAAAATTCAGCCACCATCATTAACACAAAACCCACCACCACCATTAAACAAAAAATCCAACTACCACCACAAACAAAAAATTCATCACTACCATTAAACAAAAAACATAATTGTTGCACAATTATGCTACAGTACCCTCATATATATAAGAGATTACTATAGCACAATTGTAAAAATATTTACAATTAAGAGATCAGGTAATGCTTGTTTTTGTATTTTTATGCTAAAATATAGCAACATATACCATATACAAGCTCCAATACTAACGCCTTTAAGCAGAAAAATAAAACACTAACCAAGGTGTGTTCTAGTTAGTAGATGAGCTCCCCCCCACTGCCACAAATGTCACTGTCACCCTTGCTCCTCAAATACTGTATGATGCAATCCATCTTCTCCTCCAACCTGAAGTTTGCATCCTGGAGCTCTTCTACTCGACCCTCTAGCCTGTAATTTGCATTCTGGAACTCTTCTACCTGACCCTCGAGTTGTTGAGTATACTAAGTTGAGAAAGATGAGGCAGGAGTCCTAAGAGATGAGGAAGGCCTCATGCCAAATCCCTTTACATAGTCAAATCTCAGCTTAAGAACCATCATAGATATCTCCTCTTTAGTCAAAGGTTGTGCTTCAGGAGTGTTACAATGCTAATCTTGTACTCTCAACATCTCTTGCTGTCATTTCAAATAATAGAAACCATTAGAAATATATATGTTCTAGTTTTGCAAACATATATAGAATAAAAATACATATATTCTAGTTTTGCAAACTCAAGGCATGTACTGATATACATACATATTTATGTTCGCAATCAGGGTGTACTCATTGTTTTGTCTTTGAATTGAATTGGGTATCATAGTAGAGTTATGCCAGCTTAAGAATATGACCTCCATTTTTCCATCTCTGATTATATGCTTTTCAATGTTAGAAGACAAGTTAATTAATTACAACAAGTAATATACTAAGTTTTAAAAAAAATTGAAATAACACACCACCTCATCCACCCTAACTACAAGCGACTTATTTTCACATCTATGAATGTGTTTGTCAACCGTTCCATCTTTATTTCTGTTTCTAGCATTTCTTGCTGAGACTTTTTATAAAGAATAAAGACCAAGAAAATATTAGAGTTTTGACTTAAGTTATATATACAAACACACATTACAATATAAATCTACTCCACCTTCCAAATAAGTATTAATCCAACAAATTTGATAGAACAAACAATCTAGTAGACATGACACCATAATAAGATCTATATAAAACATTAATCCAATGCATATATAGGTATGAATTATCTAGGTGAAAGGTGAGAACATACTTCACTTATAATTAAAATTTTCAAAGTATTAATTACCAACCAATCTTCATCACTCCACTTTCCATCAATTAGTTCAATCCATTTTTCTCATGTGACATTTTTTGGTGGGCGGTTCCTTGCATACATGCTTCCTTCATCCTTCATAAGTTTTTTATATTTTGCAAACAACCTGTTGTAGTGGCTGCTTAATAATCTACCACACTTTGTATTTAGAGATTTGTTCACAAGTATAGATTCTCCTTGTATATCAAATTGATCCTGCAAAGTGAGGTATGTATAAAGAAAATATTATTCATTGAATTCAATATGCTTAGTGACAACATCAACAACATTATAAAATACAACATAAAGTATAAAGTAATGTAATGAAAACAACAAAATCAAGTTCATGGACAACTATAAACATTTAAAGTACCGCCATATTTTGAATGATCTCCTCTTTTTCATCGCTATCAACATTCTTCCAACTATATGCATTCATAGTGGACAAGTTCGTACGCATTTGTACACCAATTTGGCTAGCAAACTTCCCTACATGTTCACTAACAGGAGCACAAAACTCTGGGACAATGCGGACCGGTAGCGTCCCATGTTTCTCAACAAGACCTCATACCCCTAATCCACGCGTCATGCCACGAGCACGTCTACTAGTCGATGCTATCAAGACATAATATAAATTAAATTAACAAGTGAACCAAATATAGTGTGATTACAAAATCAAGTAATGGGACTTAAATATCTCACCATTCGTGATAGACGAGTGCCCACAAGCTGTGCCTTAACATTAGTAGAAATTTGGACAAGAGAATCTCCACCAAGATGCATGCTTGATGATGGGCCGGTATGCTGGACTGACGAGGTAGATTCCTCATGCCTATAACGAGTCATCTGTATCATGCAAAGTATATAAAGATATCTAAATTCATTACAAGTTAAGATATAAACAAGTTATTTCATCATTTAAAATATCTTCAATCGATGATTTTCATTGATCATTCCAAACACAATATTACAAAGTATCTTAGACACCAAATCATGTATATAGTACCTCAGAATCTCCACCGAGATGTAGGCTCGATAATGGGCCCCTATGCTAGACTGTTGGGGTAAATTTCTCACGGTGTGAACGAGTGCTATATCCTGGTGCCATTTGTAAAAAAAATTGAAAAAAAAAAAAGCAAGTTATTTCATCACAATATTACAAAGTACGAAGTATCGCATGCACCAAATCATATATATAGTACCTCATTATTTAAAGAACTAGATAACTCATCATCACTAAAAGCTAGTACATAATCATCGTCATCTACCTGAACACTTACTCTATTTCTTCCCACATTTGCATATTTAGGCAAAAAAGTTGACAAATGCTTCAATCCCAAAGCATTTATTCTCTCTTGGTTTTGCTTGATTCTTTGTGCTCTTTCCATCTTATATTTTGTTATTTTATTATGAGTGTCTTTGCCCTTTTTGGCCATTTCTGCAACTATAGATTTACATAGAAAATAAAATATAATGTCTATTCATTACAAATTCTTCCCAAGTACGAACATAAATTGGAACATTAAATAGAAATATACATGAACAAATAATAGGGAATAAAAAATTATTAAACACATGTTTTCATATACAAAGGAAAAAAAATAAAATCCACATATCATAATCCATATCAAAATCAGGAATGTTATGCACTTCATCTTCATTATTATCCCCTTGCTCTCCCAAATCTTCTGGAATATTCTTAACTTCAATACCACCCTTACAATATTGAACATTATCTTCAACATTGATAAGGACAACATCGCTAATGGCTTCTTGTTGGAATGCTTCATTAGCTACTGTTTGATCATTAGATTCTCTATCACCCACCTTTGGCACATCAAACACTCCCCTATATTGTACGCATTGTACAACATGCCAAGGTTCACCCCATTTGGTATCACAAAGGTAGAAAACTTGTTTCGCCTGACTAGGTAATATGAAATGGTCATTTTGATACCACCGACTTTGCACATTAATACTTGTGCAATGTGTCTCAGTTCGTATCGTTCTCCTTCAACTAGTCTTATTACAAGTATTGTACCATTCACACTGAAACAAAACAACTTTATATTGATACATATACTCCAATTCTCAAATTTTGCACACATAACCATAGAAGTCGTGTATTTGTCTATCATGGTCCTCTTCTGTAGATACACCGCTATTCTGGGTTACACGACGATTGTCCAAGTCTTTTGTATGGAACCTTACACCATTGACTATGCAGACTGAGTATTCTTTCATTAGCAACTTAGGACCATTTGTTAATGACCACATTTGTTTTGTAACTTCTGATGAGTCGTTCTCTTTCAATCTATAAATCTATAATGACATGCAACATGTAACATTAGTAATGAGAAAACTATATAACTGCTTAATACTGTTTAATGTGTCACAAGATTCAAAAAATTTTACATATTCTTTGAACCACTTAGGAAACTCTCGTCATTGTATTTGAGTTATGTCTTCTCCAATTGGATTATGTAATGTGTTTTTGTGTTTACTATTCAAAACAAGTGATTTAAATTAAAGTAATAAATGCAAATAATATTAAGGACAATTCAAGCATAATCAAAATACAACTTCACATACTCTAAATACGACTCCAACTTGGGACAATTGTACAACAAATACCATTGAGAAATATTACGCAATTCACGTGACATCCCCACATCATTCTACCTAGACCCAGTGGGTCGAGCTGTTTGTGAGAAAATCGTCAACCTTTGGCCATATTCACCACAATTTGCATTTCTTTCCCTTCGATTATGCACGGTTTCAGCTCCATCAAGATATAATGATGAGAAAGTAATACACTCTTTAAGAATGTAAGCCTCTGCAATTGAACCTTCTGGTCGAGCTCGATTGGAAACATATCTTTTCAAATTCCAAAAAACCTTCAAGGAAAAATGAATTGAGAGTATGACTACATACGCAATATAATTTGCTTAAAAAAACATTCAGCAAATCTATAATTCATGGATAAAGAGAGTTACCTTACAATGGGATACATCCATCTATATTGCATTGGTCCTCCAAGAATGGCTTCACGAGGTAGGTGAACATCAAGATGAACCATTACATCAAAGAAGACTAGAGGAAAGTACTTCTCAAGTTTGCATAATATGAGAAGTATATGTCCTTCTAATTTCTCCAAGTCGCTCTTCTTTAGGGTCCTAGAGCATAAGTCTTGAAAGAAACTGTCCAACTCAAACAATACTGTACAAAGGTCCTTATCAGCAAAACCCCACATCCCAATTGGAAGAATCCACTGTAATAGCACATGACAGTCATGGCTTTTCAAATTTAATAGTCTACCATTTCTTGTGTTCACTGACCTCGATATGTTTGCTGCATAGTCATCTGGATACTTGAATGATTTCAAAAATTCATAAAAACCATCACTTTCTTCAAGATACAATGAAAAGAAGACACAGGGCTTGTCAAATGATCCATTTGGACATTCTTTGAGGTGCAAAACACTTCTTATGCCCATATTTTTCAAGTCCTTGCATGCCTAGTCTGTGTCCTTGTTTTTCCTCTCAATTCCCAACAAAGTTCTGAATGTACTCTCACTAATATTTTTTTCAACATGCATGACATCAATGTTGTGTTCAAACTTTTTATTCCTTCAGTATGGTAGCTTGTCTAGGATACTTTCCTTTGACCAATTCGGTTCCCTAATAATTGGACACTTTTTCTTGTTGTTTGGATCCTTTCCTAAAATTATATTTGGCATTCGGTCTAATTGCTCATTTATCTTTTCCACCAGTAACTCCAATTATCTCATCTGTTTCTCAGTTTTACCATTGAATGACCAACTCCTTCACCAAGGATGGTCCATAGGCAAGTAGGCTCAATGGTTAGTGCATCCAATTTTACTTTCCAATGTCTTTGAATATGGTTCATCATTGCAAGTATAACAAGCATGATAACCTTCTATCTTCCACCCAGACACATTATTGAATCCATGATAGTCATGTATTGTCCACAACAAAGCGGCACACATCTGAAAATGCATACCACAAGATGCATCGTAAGTGCGTGCACCATCTTCCCACAACTCCTTCAACTCATCAACCAATGGCCTCAAGAAAACACCAAGCTCATTTCCTAGTTGATTGGATCCAAGAATAAGTAAGGACATCATAAAATAAGGTTATTTCATAACTAACCAAGGCAGTAGGTTGTAAGGAATGAGTAAGACAGGCCACTTACTGTACTTATTGTTCATATTCCCAAAAGGGTTAAAACCATCTGTAGCCAACCCTAACCTCACATTGCGAGGTTCTAAGGCAAACTCACGATGTTTCAAATCAAACTTCTTACACTCCTGACTATCAACTAGATGCCTTAATATCCCATCATTCACACGTATTTCTATGTACCATCTCATGTCCTCAACTCTTTTTCTAGAAATGTATAACTCTGCAACTTCGATGTCAATGGAAAGTAGTGCAATACTTTTTGAGCAATCTTCTTACCACCTGTTCTAGTATCCTTGTATCTAGGCGTCTGACACACCGGACATTTATCAAGGTTTTTATTTTCCTTCCAAAAGAGAGCACAATCATTTTTACACGCGTGAATGTGCTCGTATGATAACCCCAAGTCACGTAATATCTTCTTTGTTTCATATGTTGATGTCGAAACCAAGTTACCTTTCGGTAAAAGCTTACTCAACAAGTCTAGTATCATGTCAAGCCCCTTATTACTCAAGTTGATTGTTACCTTCACACTTAGCATCTCAATGACAAACTTCAAAAGAGTGTAATCTATGCAACCTGGATACAACTCATGCTTTGAATCACTAAACATTTTATCAAAATTATGCACTTCCTCATCTTGATGGGTTGTATCTCTTGGTTCCCCTCTAATTCAATCCTCAACCAAGGCATCAATACCATCCAGATGATCATTGTCTGACATTTCTTCATCATCAATGTGCTCATTTAATTCATGGGGTTCACCATGATAATACCACTTAGTACAATCTTGCATAATCCCATGATGAAGCAAATGAATTTGCACAATTTGAGCATATTGTTGATAGCAATTCAAACAGTCAATATATGAGCACAGAATTTTTCCACTTCAGTCCACAACAGTCATTGCAACAGTAAGAATGAATTCACCCCATCAATATATTGTTGACTTAGTCTATCTCTAAGTCTCTTACCAAGTGCCATCCAACTCTTATCCATATTTGATCACACATACAAGGTGAATGTTAAGTCATCAAGATAATGAAATGTCATACATAATGTTTTCTAACATCTAAACCTCCAATATACTTTGGAGTGACACATTATATCAAAAGTCACAATTTCATTCTTACACTCCTTTACTTTTAGTCCAAAAAGAATCAAAAGTTTAAAAATTGATAAATACTTTATGTATTCAATTCTAGATATACTTCAAAACTTAAAAAGATCTACACAAATAAATCAACACCCCCAATATCAACTTAACTACCATATAACAACATGCAAGCCACCCGCTTGCTCTAAATCAACAACCCCAAATATATCAAGCATCACCAATTTCATTAAACAAGTTTAAATGAGATTTCCAATCCAGATCAATGTGTACACTTCAATTTAAGTTTTAGAAGACAAAACCCTAGCGCAAAAGAAAAAATTAATACTAGTCTTAAAAAGCCCAAAATCCTTACCTCAACTTATACTGGCAGAAAGCCAAGCAAACTCAACCCTGCACAAATGAAAAAAAAAACTACAATAGTCCAATTAAAACTATAAATCTATATTTTAGTTAATATCTAATAATTTATCAATGTCAAGCCCATATACATAATAATAATAACAACCATTTTAAAAATATATATGAAAAGCATCAATATGCTTAAATGAAAAAAAAAAATGATATGATGATACAAATTAAGAAAAGCAATAAAATTGTACCAAGCTCACGTGCCTAGCTAGCTCACAAACTCTAAAGACTATAGCTACATTAGAAGGTGGGGCTCAAGACTTTTGTAAGAAATTCTCAGACTTATATTCGCAAGGCACACGTGCCTAGCTATCGATCACAAACCTAAAAAGCAACCCAAAGAAAGGAAAGCAAATGAATCAAAAGGAATAGAGAGAGAAGAAATCAGAAACGTACCATTATAGTTTGACTTGTAGTATAGTCCTTGGTGTGTGCAATTACCGAAATGACCTTGAGCTTTTATTATCCACACACACATGCAAGGTCGTGTAATTAGTAAACAAATGGATCTAAATGTAAATAGGATTGATACATCTAGTCTTTCCTTTTAAGTTAATAATATAAACATCAAAAAAAATAAAAAAGTTAATAATATAAAGAAGCACTATCAATATTTATCACCATATAATTTTGCACAATGATATTACCAACATAATGTGCATGCATGTGAAGGTATACCCAATCCATTGTCATAGGTAGGACCTCCTCTACCCTCCCCTCCACACACACACATAAAAAATAAAAAAAGAGCTAAAGATAACGTCCTATGGGACAATTTAACAAGAGAGATAGTAGCTTCAATGATTACACTAAGGCAAATCAAACAAGCAAGTCTAGAAAGGTGAAACCTAAGCATGTGAATCTACAAGAAACCAACAAAAGCTTCACTATTTTTAGAGTAAAAAAAAACAAAAAAAGGTAAATCAACTTACTAAATTATAGTATTAAGTGCGCTAATCAAATTCAGATAAGTGCATCTTACTGCCAAATAAAAAAAAAATTATATGTGAATGCACAAAATAGATTCTCACAAAACTAGACACAAAAAAAGGGCATGTTAAGGACACAATTGACAGTGAATAACCCATGGTCTTCGTATGTTTGTAAACATCCTACTATTCTAAATTAAGTAAAAGGTAATGAGAAAAACTAAGTACAATAAGGCCATGTAAACATCTTGCTATTCTAAATTAAGTACAAGGCAATGAGAAAAATTAAGTACAATAAGGCCAAACGTAATAGGGATATCAACTTACATTTGATTGTTTCGGACTCACAGGCCTAAAGGGTCTACTAAGAATCACCCTTCAATTCGTCTGAATCTGAACCACTGGCATTATAACCTACCATATACCAACATATGAACTTTTAATTAGAAGAACAACAACCGAAAAATATAAAAAACAAAAAAAAAAGGAAACAAACCGGGGGGGGGGGGGGGGGTATGGAGTTCAACCTAGATGCTTATCACTAACTTTCCAAACAGAAGACCAAGTTCTTGATGCCCTTGTCATCCAAATTCTTCCCTAAAATCCCAAGAAATCAGCTCAATTTTCGCAAAATAAGTTAATCTACAAAAAGTACCAGCAACAGAGACTACAAGAGTAACAGAGACTACAATATATAAATAAAATAAAATTTCTTCCGTGAGAACACACACATGCAAACTAAAACTCTAATACTCCATTTAATCATTCAGAAAAGTTCCAGAGGAAAGTAAACTAGAAGTTAAAATCAAAACTTTTGTCCCTTAAGACCTCAGTTTGCTTTTATTGACAACTAAAACAACATAAAGTTTGCCCCTACAATTATAATCCGCTTCAAAATTTCATCTAAATGAATGATCTACACAAACCCAAATCATAACTCAACAGAGACTTAAAATCACCAGTGAATTGCCAAAACATCACAACAAGTAATACTACTATTAGTAGCATCAACTGGACCCATAACATTCAACCATGTAATAAGATTCACATGGGTACTCCTATAACTAACTTAACTCAATATAATAAATATGTTCTGTTTTACCAAATTTGAAAATATTGACTAAATTTTTTTGAAAGATCTATTCCAAATTTGCCCCCCAAAATTTTTTTCTAAAATTGTTTTTAATAGGATCCAAAATTAGTAGCAAAATTGGCCTAACTGTAAGATCATAACCGCATCAATATTTTCCATCCAAAAAAATAAATTAGACAAAAAACAGTTAATATAAATCTCAACATAACAGAATCTAAACTATAACAAAAATTTATATAGGAAAAAAGATCCAAAAAAAGGTTATTATTACCTTAGTGGTTAAGACCAATCGGAAAAGGAGACTTAGAAGACTTGCTGTGAAGCTCTCTGTAATTAACATACAATTATCATAAATGTAATTAACAATCAGATAAAAGGGTCTATGAATTATATTAGCTTAAATGTAATTAACATACAATTATCTTCAATGGATACCAAAATCAACATAGAATTAGCATTAGGAGACAAAGTAAGCACCAAAAACACACTTAAAGAGTTGACTAGAACTAAAATTGTTAAACAAAGTGCACCACTTTGACTAAATATTGCTTAGTTTGAAAATGATATTAACAAGTAAACCAGTGTTACTGACAAGCAAACTAAGCACACAAAAACATAGAAACCCAAAAAACAAGCATTTTGGGTACACAAAAATCAGCCTAAAAAAAAAAATAAAGATTTAATCTTTAAGGTCCTAGAAAAACCCAGATTCAGCATCAAACAAAAACTAACAAAACCCACAAAAATTAAACTTAAAAATCTAACATATCAAGTCACAAAATTGCATTTATTTAATAGACACATTTATGCACACGCATGAAGGGAAAAAAATTATAAAAGCAACGTCCAGAATCCATAATGATATACATAGAATTGCTGCTGAGTTTAAATATTATAAAATCAATAGGGATTGTTGTTCCATATCTCAAAAAATCAAAAGGGAAAGACTCGATTACCTTCTCCAATCCCAAAATCTATGTCCTAAAATCAACACCCTTTCTAATCCCAAAATCAATATCTTGCTAATCCTGAAAGAAGAAAAAATAATCCACAAAGTCACCCAGTTTAACATGAGAGAGAGATAGAGAGAAGAGTGATGAGAGAGAGAGCTTACCAGTCTTTTTGGGAAAGGCTAAGAGGCATGGGTCTATCTATGGGAGGAGAAAGAGAGAGTAACAGTGTTTTGTTTACATGTAAAAAAAAGTAAGACTTAACTACAATACTTAGATGTTGTTCCTTAGATACCTCTCTTAAGATTTTATCACGTGGCTTTTTTCTCATGGATGGAAGTGTATTTTTAAAATTAAGTAGCCACATGAAAGAATCTTAAGAGAGAAACTTAAGTAATAGCACCTAAAATACTATACATGAATTTTATCCAATAAAAAATAATGAAAAAAAAAACCTAAAAAATTTAGAACCCGCCTGAAAATTGGTCACCTCGCAAAAAGAAATCAAAAAAATTCACTACGTGCTATTCACTACTCAAAAGAAAAAATTGAACCTCTACTTTTAGTTTACAAACTGTGTGCTCCATTGCTTTGCTAGTCTGCTAGTGCTATTTGTAGAGGGAATTTGTAGAGTAGCATAAGATTGCCAGAATATATCGTTAGTTAGTAGGAATCGGGAAGAAGTTTGGAGAATAGCTTCTCGAGTCTTTGAGGCTCGAGTCCAATGAAGAAATCGAGCCTTAAACCCTCGAGATCGATTGCTGACATGGAGATATTTTTGCCACATGGAACTCGAGTCTTAAAGAGTCGAGTTTCATAGAAGAAGAAGATGAATCTGAAGAACACGGAGAAGATTTGAGATTCTGAAGAAATTGAAGACCACACGATGAAAATCTGAAGAAATTGAAGAAAGATCATTATGAAGAAAGGAACCCACGGAAGAACACGATGAAGAACCCAAGCACGAAGAAGAAAGGATTCCACGGAAGAAGAACCAAGAAGAACAACGAAGAAGAAAGCACTAGGTAAATCGAGTTTTGGAGAGTCGATTTCTATGTTTGAAATCAACCCTCTAAAGCAAATTCCAAACAAGAAACCCAGAGAAAAAACATCATCAAATAACCTAGAGAAGAAAAAACATCATCAAACAACGAATTCATCAACAAACCCAAAGAAGAAAAACATCATCAAACAACGAAAATTCATCAAACCAAAGACCCAAAGAAGAAAAACATTCGCCTGGAGCTTCGCCGTTGTTGCCTCCGTCACTCCTGGGTTAGGAAGATCTAGGTTCATGTAGGTGTTTCTGATTTGGGTTTTCTGATTTTTTGTTCTTGTATTTGTTTCTGATTTGTTGTTCCTACGTGTTTCTTCTGATTTGTTGGTTATTCCTTTGTGTTTCTGTTCTGGTGTTCTTCGTGTTTCTATTCTAGTGATCTAATGTGTTTTTTTTTTTTTTGAGAAACTCTTCTAATGTGTTTTATGACCTCTTTATGGAACTCGAGTCTTTAAAACTCAAGTTCCACACAGGAAATCGAGTTTTAAATACTCGATTTCCACGTAGTTTTTTTTCCACATCAGCTTGCCATCACATACAAATCGAGTTTTAGAAACTCGAATTCCACCTTTGAAATCGAGTTTTAGAGTCTCGAGATGCTAATTTGCTACATATTTTGTAAACATGACAACTAACTAAAATATTTCAAAAATAATGTTAAATGGAAAAGAAAAAAAAATTCGCTATTTGTATATTGTATACACAACAAATCAATGTGAGCCACACCTTTGTTTTTTAGTTTTTAATATAGAATGAATGAGAGCCACATAATTTTGATATTCTTTTAAGCCTTTACTTTTAGTTTTTGTTTTACTTGCAACACTGTACATTATACTACATTTTTTTTTTTGTTAAGTGTACATTGTACTACTACTTCTCAAAAACATTATAATATATATTACCACTACTACTTGATAATTATGATTTAGCTTTGATATTCACAGAATTTACTTTTTTTTTTCTTCTTATGATAATTATGATTAGAAAAAAAAATAGTAGTTTTAATTAATTAAGTGAATAAATTTAAAAGTACTTAATTTTTCTCTAACATTAATTCATTAATATATATATATATATACACACACATATAAATAATAAACATTTTATTTTTAAGATTACAATTCAACATATGTGATGGTCCATTTTGAAGAAAAATAATTAAATCTAAATGAAAAGTATCACTAAATGTTATGCTTTTACATTTTGCTATTTTTATTTTCTAAATATAAGATGTGAAAACTCACATAAATCTTTTGCAAATTTTTACCTACATATCATTAGTAATAAACTTATTATATTTTTATTTTTATAATTATAAAATAAATATTTATGATGTCACCAGTCGAACCAAAAAATTGGTAACCAGTCACTTTTTTGGTTCTTTATTCGTATCGGTTTTTAAAACCACAGTAGGCATTATCATGGTTTTAAAAACTAGACCAGACCTGCTAGTTCAACTAGGAACCGATCACTGATCCGGTCTGGTTATTACTAAAAACCGAAAAATAGTAAAAACCTAGGATTAACTAGGAACCAGCCGATCAACCGTGAAAACTGAAAACCAGGACGACTCAACCGGTTTTTGAATGTTTCTTTTAGGATGCCAAAATGATCCCCAAGTTGCAGTTGTTAGAGCAATCAAAATTCAAATCAAATTAAGAAATATAGGGCTAGATTCAAGTTACACCTAATGTAACTCCAAAAAATGTTACACCACCCAATAACTTATTATTGAGTTCATATTTTGAAAATCCAACCGTTGGATTACATGTTCTATATGTTCTTAACATGTATGTCAATTTTCATGCCAATCGGATGTAGTTTACCATTTGATCTTTAAACTCATCTTTTATGCATTATTTTAAACTACAAAAACTTGAATTTAAACAATTGATTGATGACATGACTATTAATCTTTGATCACCTTGAAATTTTGTAAATATGAAAAATATATGAAGATAATGTAATCTAACGGTAGATTTATCAAAATTCACATTGAATTAAGAAATATAGGCAATGGCGACTCCAGGAATTTTTTTCAGGATGTTCCTTAATAAGCATAAATTACACAATCTAATAAAAAAAATCTATATATTGACAACAATAACAATAAAAAAACACGCAAATATATAAAGTTTACAATTATCTTTTACGTGGTTTTCTTATCAAATATTTGTCCATAATTCTAGCAAAACAATAAACAATAAACTATCAAATATTAATTATTGTTGTTTAGTTGTTTCATTAATTTGTTTTTCTTTTATAAACTATAATTTGTTATATTGTTGTTTCGTTAATTATAAAATTATTAATTATTTTTTAGCCTAACATAATTTAATTTGTTTGTCTTTTATAATGTATTGTTTTATTATTATTTAGCCTAACATAATTTAGTTGTTTAATTTGTTTATCAATTGTCTTCTATAATTTGTTATGTGTATAATTAATATGTATAATGTAATTAAAAGTTGAGTGGGCCATTTCGGTACCGGCCTATTTAGATGTACCATTTAAGAGTATTTCGGAGTTCCTTAAAATAATATATATATATATATATATATATCATTACTTTTATATAAAATAATGAATTAAATTTAATATTTAAATAAAATTGGATTAAAACATTTATTTATAATTTTTTTATAAATAAAATTGACATTTTGGATAGTTGTAATTAGTACAAATGTACAATAAATATGAAAGTCAAAGCACCTCTTGTATGTACAAAAAGAATCCTTTACTTCATATATATATATATATATATATATATATAAATTCTAGAAACAGTAGAAATATTACTCTTAGATAAGTATTGTTAACAGCCTTTAGCATTGTCAAAGCACCTTATCAACCACTCACAATTTTTTTTTAAATGATAAAAAAACAGCCTTTAGCATTCTACTCTAGAAACAGCTGGAAACCAATACATTGAAACTTGAAACATTTAAGGTTTAGTAACACGTTTGTTGATCTAATGATTTTTTTACTTTATTTTTTAAAGATTCATCTCTTCTAAGGAGTCTAGACTATTGGTTTGTCTTCTCTTCTTATAGTCTTCGTCTTCTTCGTTTGAATGTCCCAGATCTTTACCATAAGTCTCTTATATTCTCATCTTCTTTCTACTTTTTCTTTATCTTACCCTCTACGTTCTCGTCACAACCACTTCTTCACTTTTTTTTCTTTTTCTTTTCTCTTTTGTGTCAAATACAAAATCAGTACCAGCCGAAATCCACATCTCGATCGGAACGGCACGGAATCAATAACATTGGTTGAGGGTGTTCCTAATTTTGGTTGAGGATGTTCCTAATTTTTTTTTAAGGGTAAACAAATAAATTTTTTTTTAATTATTATATATAATTTTTTTTTTTCAAGTCAGGGTGTTCTCGCCACTGAATATAGAATTGGGTTCAAATTACACCTTATGTAACTCTAAAAAATGTTACACCACCCAATAACTTATTATTGAATTCATATTTTGAAAATCCAACTGTTGGATTACATCTTCTATATGTTCTTAACATGTATGCATATTTTCATGCCAATCGGATGTAGTTTACGATTCGATCTTTAAACTCATCTTTTATGCGTTATTTTAAACTACAAAAACTTGAATTTAAACAATTGATTGATGACAGGACTATTAATCTTTGATCACCTTGAAATTTTATAAGCACGAAAAATATATGAAGATAATGTAATCTAACGGTAGATTTGTCAAAATTCACATCGAATTAAGAAATATAGGGCTAGGTTCAAGTTACACCTTATGTAACTTTAAAAAATGTTACACCACCCAATAACTTATTATTGAATTCATATTTTAAAAATCCAACCATTGGATTACATGTTCTATATGTTCTTAACATGCATGCCAATTTTCTTGCCAATCAAATGTAGTTTACGATTTGATCTTTAAACTCATCTTTTATACGTTATTTTAAACTACAAAAACTTGAATTTAAACAATTGATTGATGACAGGACTATTAATCTTTGATCACCTTGAAATTTTGTAAGCACGAAAAATATATGAAGATAATGTAATCTAACACTAGATTTGTCAAAATTCATAATGAATTAAGAAATATAGGGCTGGGTTCAAGTTACATTTGATGTAACTTTAAAAAATGTTACATCACCCAATAACTTATTATTGAATTCATATTTTAAAAATCTAACTGTCAAATTACATGATCTATATGTTCTTAACATGTATGCCAATTTTCATGCCAATCGAGTGTAATTTACAATTTGATCTTTAAAGTTTAAACTCATCTTTTATACGTTATTTTAAACTACAAAAACTTGAATTTAGACAATTGATCGATGACATGCCTATTAATCTTTGATCACCTTGAAATTTTGTAATCATGAAAAATATATAAAGATAATGTAATCTAACGGTAGATTTGTCAAAATTCACATTGAATTAAGAAATATAGAGCTGGGTTCAAGTTACACATGATGTAACTCTAAAAAATATTATACCACCCAATAACTTATTATTGAATTCATATTTTGAAAATCCAACCGTTGGATTACATATTCTATATGTTCTTAACATGCATGCTAATTTTCATTCCAATTGGGTGTAATTTAACATTTGATCTTTAAACTCATCTTTTACACGTTATTTTGAATTACAAAAACTTGAATTTAGACAATTGATTGATGACATGCCTATTAATCTTTGATCACTTTGAAATTTTTTAAGCATGAAAAATATATGAAGATAATGTAATCTAACGGTATATTTGTCAAAATTCACATCGAATTAAGAAATATAGGATTGAGTTCAAGTTACACTTGATGTAACTCTAAAAAATGTTACACCACCCAATAACTTATTATTGAAAGCATATTTTGAAAATCCAACCGTAGGATTACATGTTCTATATGGTGTTAACATTCATACCAATTTTCATGCCAATTAGATGTAATTTACCATTTGATCTTTAAGTTCATCTTTTATGCGTTATTTTAAACTACAAAAACTTGAATTTAGACGATTGATAGAGACATGCCTATTAATCTTTGATCACCTTGAAATTTTGTAAACATGAAAAATATATGAAGATAATGTAATCTAACGGTAGATTTGTCAAAATTCACATTGAATAAAGAAATATATGGCTGGGTCTAAGTTACACTTGATGTAACTTTAAAAAATGTTACACCACCCAATAACTTATTATTGAATTCATATTTTGAAAATCCAACCGTTGGATTACATCTTTTATATGTTCTTAACATGCATGCTAATTTTCATGCCAATTGGGTGTAATTTAACATTTGATCTTTAAACTCATCTTTTACGCGTTATTTTGAATTACAAAAACTTGAATTTAGACAATTGATTGATGACATGCCTATTAATCTTTGATCATCTTGAAATTTTGTAATCATGAAAAATATATGAAGATAATGTAAAATAACGATATATTTGTCAAAATTCAGATTGAATTAAGAAAAACAGGGTTGAGTTCAAATTACACTTGATAGAACTCTAAAAAATGTTACACCACCCAATAACTTATTATTGAATTCATATTTTGTAAATCCAACCGTTGGATTACATGTTCTATATGTTCTTAACATGCATGTCAATTTTCATGTCAATCAGGTGTTTTTTACCATTTGATCTTTAAACTCATCTTTTATGCGTAATTTTAAACTACAAAAACTTGAATTTAGACAATTGATTGTTGACATGCCTATTAATCTTTAATCACCTTAAAATTTTGTAAACATGAAAAATATATGAAGATAATGTAATCTATCGGTAGATTTGTCAAAATTCACATTGAATTAAGAAATATAGGGCTGGGTTCAAGTTACACCTGATTTAACTCTAAAAAATGTTATATCACTCAATAACTTATTATTGAATTCATATTCTGAAAATCCAACCGTTGGATTACATGTTTTATATGTTCTTAACATACACGTCAATTTTCATCCCAATCGAGTGTGATTTACTATTTGATTTTTAAACTCATCTTTTATACTTTATTTTAAACTACAAAAACTTGAATTTAGACAATTGATTGATGACATGCCTATTAATCTTTGATCACCTTGAAATTTTTTAAGTATGAAAAATATAGGAAGAAAATTTAATCTAACAGTAGATTTGTCAAAATTCATATCGAATTAAGAAATATAGAGCTGGGTTCAAGTTACACCTGATGTAACTCTAAAAAATGTTACACCACTCAATAACTTATTATTGAATTCATATTTTGAAAATCCAACCATTGGATTACATATTCTATATGTTCTTAACATGCATGCTAATTTTCATGCCAATTTGGTGTAATTTAACATTTGATCTTTAAACTCATCTTTTACGCGTTATTTTGAATTACAAAAACTTGAATTTAGACAATTGATTGATGACATGTTTATTAATCTTTGATTATCTTGAAATTTTGTAATCATGAAAAATATATGAAGATAATGTAAAATAACGTTATATTTGTGAAAATTCACATTGAATTAAGAAATTCACATTGAATTAAGAAATATAGGGTTAGGTTCAAGTTACACTTGATAGAACTCTAAAAAATGTTATACCAACCAATAACTTATTACTGAATTCATATTTTGTAAATCCAACCGTTGGATTACATGTTCTATATGTTTTTAACATGTATGCTAATTTTCATGCCAATCGGGTGTAATTTACCATTTGATCTTTAAACTCATCTTTTATGCATTATTTTAAACTACAAAAACTTGAATTTAGACAATTGATTGATGACACGCCTATTAATCTTTGATCACTTTGAAATTTTGTAAGAATGAAAAATATATGAAGATAATGTAATCTAACGGTAGATTTGTCTAAATTCACATCGAGTTAAGAAATATAGGGTTGGGTTCAAGTTACACTTGATGTAACTCTAAAAAATGTTACACCACCTAATAACTTATTATTGAATGCATATTTTGAAAATCCAACTGTTGGATTACATGTTTTATATGGTGTTAATATGCATACCAATTTTTACCATTTGATCTTTAAGTTCATCTTTTATGCGTTATTTTAAACTACAAAAACTTGAATTTAGACGATTGATAGATGACATGCCTATTAATCTTTGATCACCATGAAATTTTGTAAACATGAAAAATATATGAAGATAATGTAATCTAACGGTAGATTTATCAAAATTCACATTGAATTATGAAATATAGGGTTGGGTTCAAGTTACACTTGATGTAACTCTAAAAAATGTTACACCACCCAATAACTTATTATTGAATGCGTATTTTGAAAATCCAACCGTTGGATTACATGTTCTATATGGTCTTAACATGCATGCCAATTTTCATGCCAATTAGATGTAATTTACCATTTGATCTTTAAGCTTATCTTTTATGCGTTATTTTAAACTACAAAAACTTGAATTTAGATGATTGATAGATGATGACATGCCTATTAATCTTTGATCATCTTGAAATTTTGTAAGCATGAAAAATATATGAAGATAATGTAATCTAACGGTAGATTTGTCAAAATTCACATCGAATTAAGAAATATAGGATTGGGTTCAAGTTACACCTGATGTAACTCTAAAAAATGTTGCACCACCCAATAACTTATTATTGAATGCATATTTTGAAAATCCATCCGTTGGATTACATGTTCTATATGGTGTTAACATGCATACCAATTTTCATGCCAAATAGATGTAATTTACCATTTGATCTTTATGCTCATCTTTTATGCTTTATTTTAAACTACAAAAACTTGAATTTAGACAATTGATAGATGACATGCCTATTAATCTTTGATTACCTTTAAATTTTTTAAGCATGAAAAATATATGAAGATAATGTAATCTAACGATAGATTTATCAAAATTCACAGCGAATTAAAAAATATAGAGTTGGGTTCAAGTTACACCTAATGTAATTGTAAAAAATGTTACAGTGCTCAATAACTTATTATTGAATTCATATTTTGAAAATCCAACTATTGGATTATATGTTCTATATGGTTTTAACTTGCATGCCAATTTTTATGCCAATCTGATGTATTTTACCCATTTACCCATTATTATCCATCTAACTAATTAAATCTAACCCAAACCTAACTCAACCAAATTATTATGGGTAAACCCCAACCCACCCAATTACCCAATAATCAAAATTATCAATTTGCTCCTAAAACTTGCAAATGACCAAAGTACTCTTAAAATCATCTAAAATTGCTGAAATGCACCCTAAACCTAAAAAATGATCGAAATACCTCTAAAATCATAAAATTACCAAAATACGTCTAAAACTTAAAACATTACCAAAATATCCCGAAAACTTAAAAAAAAAAAACCAAAATACCCCCTAAACCTAAAAAATAACCGAAATGCCCCCGAAACCTTTAAAATGACCAAAATACCCCCTGAAACTTAAAAATGACAAAAATATGTCCTAAACCTAAGAAATGACTGAAATACTCCCCAAAACCTAAAAATTACCAAAATACCCATGAAACCTAAATATGACCAAAATACCCTCGAAATATAAAAATTACCAAAATACCCCATAAACCTAAAAAATAACCGAAAATACCCTTGAAACCTTATAAAATGACCAAAATACCCCTGAAAATTATAAAATAACCAAAATACCCCATAAACCTAAAAAATGAACAAAATAGCTAGAAATTATAAAAATGAGTATTTTGGTTATTTTTAGGTTTGAGGGTATTTCGATAATCTTTTAGGTTTAGGGTGTATTTTTATGATCATGTATATAGGTTTTAGGGTCATTTTTGTCATTTTATAGGTTTCAGGGGTATTTTAGTCATTTTTAGGTTTTGGAGGGGTATTTGGTCATTTTTTTAGGATTAGGGGTATTTTGGTAATTTTCAAGCATCAAGGCTATTTCGGTTAGTTTTTAGGTTTCAAAGATATTTCGGTTATTTTTTAGGTTTAGTGGTTATTTTGGTAATTTTGTTTCAGGGGTATTTTGGCCAAATTTTAGGTTTTGTAAGTATTTTGGTCATTTTTTAGGTTTCATGTTTACTTTGGTCATTTTTTAGGATTTGGGGGTTTCGGTCATTTTTTAGGTTTAGGGGATATTTTGGTAATTTTTAGTGGTTTTTGAGTATATTTGATGATTTCAAGGGTATTTTGGTCATTGTTGAGATTATTTCATGGGTATTTTGCTCATTTTAGAGATTTTGAGATATTTTGGTCATTTTAGTGGGTTTTTAGCATAATTGGTGATTTTGGAGATTGTAGGAGTATTTTGGTCATTTTAAAGGTTTCATGGGTATTTTGCTTATTTTAGAGATTTTGAGGATCTATTGGTCATTTTAGTGGTTTTTGAGCATATTTGTTGATTTTATAAAAATCGGCTTTGGGTAGGGTATGGATATCTATGGATAAACAAATCGAGTAACAATTGGGTATGTATACTAATTGGGTAAGGTAATCAGATATCCATGGATAAATTAATTGGGTTGGGTATATACGGGTATACCCTGCCCATGGCCATCCTTAATTATTTGTAAACAATAGGTGATGCACACTTATTTTGTCACCAAAAACACCTCCATCTTAATATTGGATGATGAATTTGGAATTTCGTCACCTTCGGTTACTCTTTGGTTAAACAATAGGTGACAAAAATTTATTTCGTCACCAAAAACACCTACATCCTAATATTGGGTGACGAATTTAGAATTTCGTCACCTCTTGTAAGTCTTTGGTGACGTGAATATTTCGTCACCCTAGGTTTGCCTTTTTTCCATGACCTATAGTGACGAAATAAATATTTCGTCACCAATTGGTACGTCTTTGGTGACGAATTCTTATTTTCCTTACTAAATGTTATCATTTGGTGACGAAATTGTTTATCCTCACTAGATTTCATCACAATAGCCCACTTTTGTTGTAGTGTATACGAAGATATATGATGCATCATGGTTGGTTTACGATGTATGTCCATTAGCTATGTTTGGCATAGTGCTAATACAGTAGCACATTCATTAGCTCGGTTTGCTAGAGAAATAGAGTATGAAATTGTATGGCTGGAAGATTCGCCACCACCAGCCTTAAAGGCCCTATATTCTGACTCTTTATTATTATGAATGCATGAGTTTTGGTTGGGCTTGCCAAAAAAAAAAAAAAAAAAAAAAAAGCTATTGATAGTCTTTTTTTTTTTTGGTTAACTCTTTAAAAAAATTTGTAAGAATATTATTAGGTATAAAATATAGATTGCCCATGTTTTTTTTTGGGTAAAATGCAAAACTGACCCTTTAAGTTTTTTCAGATTTCATTTCAGTCTTCTAACTTTACTTTTGTTCATTTCAGTCCTCTGACTTTTAAGTTTATTAAATTAAGACTTTTTCATCAACTTTTCTTATATGTTGTGGTTAATTTTTCAATTTTATAAATTTTTCTTCAAATTTTATAAATTAAAAAAATTCAATTAATGATTGAAAAATATTTTCCAGATTTTTTTAAAATTTTTTTTAACAAAAGTTAACATAAAGGTTTTAATTGAATAAATTTGAAACTTAGAGGACTAAAATGAACGAAAGTAAAGTTAGAGGACTGAAATAAAATCTGAAGAATGTTAGAGGGTCAATTTTGTATATTAGCCTTTTTTTTTTTTTAATAATTATTGTGAATCACTTTTTATTTTATTTTATTTTTATGATTCATTTATTCTAAACTCTCTGGTTTTTGTACTTAATAACTCATTTGGATGAATATTTATGATGTGGTCTCACATTCGATTCTAAAATCAAGAAATAAAACTCTTTAAGAATAAATAATTTATGACATACGGTGCAAAATTGGAACTCTAATTTGAAATTCTAATTTAAGTTTCTCTCAACTTCATCTATTATATATATATATATATATATATATATATATATAACATTAGTGTTTTTTTTTTTTTTTATAAATAATTTCCCAAAAATTGAAAACATTTACACATGAGAACCATGATTGCAACTTGCAACTACAAATTTAAGTATTTCATTAAAAAAAAATAATTCTAGCTATTATCAAGAAATAATTTTGTATTTGACATTTTGGCTTATTGAATGAAATGATACCTTCTTCTCAAAAAAAAAAAAAAAAAAGGAAAGAAAAATACCCCTTTAGAAGTGAATCTCTTTGATAGAATATGTCTAAGACATGGCAAAACAGGCGAGTCGGGTTGGGTTTGAGTCAGGATCAGGTCAATCAAGTTGTGGGTCAAACGAGTCATTTTAAGCGGGTTGAAATCGGGTTTGGGTCAATCAGGTTGCGTGTTGCGTCGGGTTGACCAGTATTTTTCACATGAATTTTTATTTTTATTTTTTATATTTATAAAGAAAACAACATGTATTTGCCATTTGAAAAGTTATGCACCAAATTACTTGATGTAAAATGAATTATTTTGAATTCACCACCTATATTAAGAATGGACTCAGTTAAACTTATTAATACTTATTCAATAATTTTAAAATTATACAAATCCTAACATTGCTATCTAAAACAAAATAATACAAAGATAAGTAAAACAAATATACAAGTTTTATTTCTACACAATATCAACATTCCAAAATATAAAACAAAATTACTAATGACTTATTGGATAACTCATTTGATAAAGAATAAAAACATATAAGAAATTTACAATCTTGAAAATTAATTTTATAATTTATTATTAATTGTGGTTGGTACTCTATTTCAATTGAGATATACATTAAAGTTTGATTGCTTACTTATTTATACATGGTCTCTTTTATGAATATCATATCATTGTTAAGCAATACACACTTTAGGAAATATCATAATTTATTTTGAAAAGCCGTTTATTTTGGACATAAATTATTAAAAAAATAGGTCAAAGCATTCATAATTTATACTAATTTGATACTTTGGCTTCACTATTTTCACACTTGTGAATGTTTCTCACATATGTCTATAATTTTAAATCTATATTTTTAACTCTACTGTAACTAGATTATTTTGGCATGTACTTTACAATTTGATATCTAAAAATCTTTACTCATTACAGAACATTTAACCATTTATCTTTCAATTAATTTGCATGCAGTTATGTATATGATTAAATTGTTTCTTTAAAACTCACAATAAACAATTAAACCAATATTGTCTTAATTTTACTAATATTTTTACCCAAAAAAAAAGTTTTAAAAAAAAGTTTGGATTCGGGTCGGATTGACCCGCAAATACGGATCGGGTCAATCTATTTGCTTCTGGTCAAGTATTTTTCGGGTAGGGTCAGGAATTCTGACCCGTATTGCCATGTTCGTATGTCTACACTTTACACTATAAGCTATAGCTGTGTTTGTTTCACACTCTGTTTCTCTCTGATCGGAAAAGAAAAACAATGGGTTTAACATTCGCACTCCGAAATCAACATGTTCTCGCAAAAGCAAAACGAAGACATCATGTTTTTGATCCAAAATCCTTAAACTTCTGCACTTTCTCACACTCACAGTCACAGACCTCGACAAAACAAAACGAAGACACCGTCAACGAAATCTCGGCCATGCTCAAGCAAATGAACTGGCAGTGCCTCATCGAATCCTCGGACATACCAAAGAAGCTGAACCCAGAAGTTGTTCGCTCCGTTCTTCTTCAGAACAAGGTATCTAACCCCAAACGCCTCCTTCATTTCTTTGATTGGTCCACTTCTCAAATGGGTGGTGGTCCTCAGAATTTGTATTCTTTTTCGATTCTGGCTGTTTCTCTGTGTAATTTGAGGCTTTATGCACATGCTAGTGGCGTTTTAGAGCGAATGGTGATGACCCAGAAGCCAGTTTTGGAAATTCTTTATTCTATTCTTAGGTGTCGTGTAGACTGTGGCGGGTCTAATTGTGATGTTATGGTGATTGAGATTTTGGTTGATGTTTATAGGAAGATGGGTTTTTTGAATGAGGCTGTTACTGTGTTTTTGGAAGCTAAAAATGGTGGATTTCTGCCTCGTTTGTTGTGTTGTAATTCTTTGTTGAAGGATTTAGTTAAGTGTAATGGGATGGAGTTGTTTTGGAAGGTTTATGATGGGATGTTAGAAGCTAAGATAAGTCCTGATGTTTATACTTACTCTAATGTGATCAATGCGCTTTTTAAAGTTAGGAATGTGGAGGGGGCTAGAAGGGTGCTTTTTGAGATGGAGGAGAAGGGTTGTCGTCCTAATGTGGTTACCTACAATGTAGTGATTGGAGGGTTGTGCAGAAGTGGGGCTGTTGACGAAGCTTTTGAGCTGAAGAAGTCGATGGCAGGAAAGGGGTTGGTCCCAGATAAGTATACTTACTCCACACTTGTTGATGGGTTATGCAGACAGAAAAGGTTGGAGGAAGCAAAGTTGGTATTGGAAGAGATGTTCAATGTGGGTCTACGTCCTGATCTTTTTACCTACACTGCTTTGGTTAATGGTTTCATGAAAGAAGGTAAAGTAGAAGAGGCCCTGAGAATCAAGGACGAGATGGTTGCCCATGGAATAAAGTTAAACTTGGTGACATATAATGTGCTTGTTAGTGGGTTCTGTAAGGTTGGTAACGTGGAGAAGGCCAGAACTATCTTGAAGGAGATGATTGCAATTGGGATAACACCTGATACCCAGACTTTTACCCCTCTAATTGATAGGTATTATCAAGAGAAAAAATTGGTAAAGGTTTATGACCTACTTCTTGAGATGAAGAAGAGGAAATTGGAACCCACTATATCCACTTATGGTGTTATAATAAATGGTCTATGCCGTTGTGGTGATCTGCAACGGGCTAATAGTGTTCTGGAGCAAATGATTGCTGGGGGTTTGAAACCAAATGCAGTTTTGTACTCAACTCTAATTAAAGGTCACGTCCAAGAAAGTAGATTTGATGAGGCAATAAGGATATTGAAAGGAATGAGGGAAAATGGGGTTCTGCCTGATGCTTTTTGCTATAATTCTCTTATAATTGGGCTTTGCAAGGCCAAAAGGATGGAAGATGCAAAGACTTTCTTAGTTGAAATGATTGAGAGGGGATTGAAGCCTAATGAATATACTTATGGGGCTTTCATCAATGGATATTGTAAGGCAGGTGAAATGCAATTAGCAGACAGGTATTTCAGGGAAATGCTAGATTGTGGAATAGTGCCTAATGATGTAATCTATACAGCCCTGATTGATGGACACTGTAAAGAGGGTAACACAACAGAAGCCTTTTCAGCATTTAGATGTATGCTTGAACGAGGGGTCATTCCTGATGTCCAAAGTTATAGTGTCCTCATCCATGGTCTCTGTAAGAACGGAAAAACTCAGGAAGCAATGGAGGTTTTCTCTGAACTCCTTGACAAGTCTCTGGTGCCTGATGTTTTTACTTACAGCTCTCTCATTTCCAGCTTCTGTAAGCAAGGTGATTTAGACAGAGCTTTTCAGGTCCATGAAGAGATGTGCCAGAAAGGCGTTACTCCAAACATTGTTACTTATAATACCTTGATTAACGGACTTTGCAAGTTGGGTACTATTGAGAGAGCTAGGGAACTGTTTGATGGAATCTCAGGAAAGGGTTTGGCTCCTAATGGTGTGACTTATGCTACAATTATAGATGGGTACTGCAAATCTGGAAATTTAATGGAGGCGTTTCGATTATTGGATGAAATGCCATCAAAGGGGGTTCCACCTGATTGTTTCATCTATTCTGCCCTAGTTAATGGGTGTTGCAAAGCAGGAGACATGGAGAAGGCCCTTTCCGTATCTCATGAGATGGTGCAGAAGGGCTTTGCTTCCACATCTTCTTTCAATGCTTTGATTGATAGCTTCTGCAAGTCTGGGAAATTGGTGGAAGCTAACCAGTTGTTTGAATACATGATCGATAAGGATGTGACCCCAGATCATGTGACCTACACAATTCTGATTGATTCTTACTGCAAGGCAGGATTAGTGAAGGAAGCTGAGCAGCACTTTCTGGAGATGCAGAAAAAGAATATCATGCCAAATATTGTGACTTACACTTCACTTTTCTGTGGTTACAACAGCATGGGAAAAAGAAATAAGATGTTTGCTCTTTTTGAGGAGATGGTGGCAAGGGGAATTGAGCCCAATGAAATGACATATGGCTTGATAGGTGATGCTTACTGCAAGGAAGGTGATTTGATGAAAACCTTAAAGTTGGTAGATGATGTATTAGTCAAGGGTATGATCTTGGACAGTGAAATATATGATGCACTAATAGATTCCCTATGCAAAAAGGAAAATTTTTCTGAAGTGTTGAAGTTACTTGATGGAGCTGGAGAGCAAGGACTTACACTAAATCTTCCTACATGTAGAGCTCTAATCCGTGGTTTTTACAAGGTGGGAAATATGGACAATGCAGCAAAGGCTCTGGAAAGTATGATTAGATTTGGATGGGTTCCAGCATCCAATATAAGTGGCTTAATCAATGAAGGCCAAAGTGTTGCAAATTCTTAGAAATCTTTTATTATCTCAAAGCAAGAAATATCCGGAGTTGCTTGTCAGGCAGAAGCTTAATTACTCAGCAGAGAACTGGAACTTCTGCTCCCAGTGCTTCCTGTCTATGGCTTCATGGTTCCAAATTCAGGTTCTGGCCTTAGCAGGGTGCTAAAGTGAATTAACCCTAAATTGGGTATGGTAGTTTGATGTGACAGCTCTCGGTAGCAACAATGTGCAACTTCTTTTTTCTTAATCAGTTATTGTGGATTCTTCCAACCAAATTTTTGGAATCAACACTTGGAAAGGTAAAACTATTTTGCATCCTCTTTTGTTAGATGAAATCCTTCTTGTGATAACAATTTCTTTTATAGAATAGGGCAAGGTTGATGTACCATTCTATATGTTTGCGAAAGCAACTAGGTGGTCAATGTTGTTCGCTAGAACCGACCATCCCTATGTTTTTTCCCCCCTCACTTTGCTTGTTTACTATGTTACTATGTATGCCATCTATATTTGAAATTTCTGGTCCGCTTCTCCTGACAACTTGTATATATTGCTAATTTGTTGAAATGGCTGTTGTAGTTGGGACAGGCTGAAAGATGAAAAATGAAAATATGGCGCAGTAGGCTGGTTGATGGGTGGTGCCAGCCAAAATCAAGGGCTGAATAATATGTGGCTGAAGAAGTTGCTAGCAATACTTGTAAGAGTACCAGCAAAAATCAAGGGCTGATTTTCCTTCCTTTTAGTAAGAAAACCTTATTGGACATGCCTGCTGGCCAGTTTAACCATGAGAGACAACTGAAATTTTTTTTATAGGTAAATGAGAGACAACTGAAATTACCATTGATTATTCTTTGTTATGTAGTTTTTTCTTGTAACTACGGCTGCTATGAAGTGGCATACTGTTCTCTTTCATTAAATGTACTAAATTCAGCTGGTTTTTATGCTGGTCATTTTAACAGTGAGAGAACTGAAATTACCATTGATTATTCTTTGTTATGTAGTTTTTTCTTGTAATTATTGCTGCTGTGAAGTGGCATACTTTCATTCTCTTTCATTTTATGTACTGAATTGAGCTGGTTTTTGAGTTTTTCCTTCCTTTTAGCGAAAAAACCTTATTGACCATGCATGCTGATCATTTTAACCATGAGAGAGAACTGAAATTGCTATTGATTATGCTTTAATATGAAGTTTCTTCTCGTAACTGTTGCTGCTATGAAGTGGCATACTGTCATTCTCTTTCATTTTATGTAGTGAATCTGACAGTCTGCAGGGGTGGTGGTATCTAATTTAACCAATGCATGCAATAGCCCTTTAGGGCAGGAGCTGATGTTCTCTACATTCAAGGCTAGTGGTATATTTTTTTGTTCCAGCTCAGCACTCTCATGGTGTCCATTTCTTTTAATCCTTGCCTTCTTCTTTGGCTGAATAAACTATGTCTTTCTGTGTTGAATGAATTGGAATCACTAAAAATTTTAGGTACAATACAATGCTCCTAGTTCATACTTTGTTAGTGAAATGATCCAAACTATCGGAGAAACTCTTTTTTTATATTTTGGTTAATAGTTTTTTTTTTTTTTTTCCTTGTGTTAATGTGTGTGTACATTCTAAGTTTGAAGAATATTCCTCTTGATTCTTGAGTCTTTGCTCAGTGGTATACTGTAAGAACTTTTAGTCATCTTTACACCATATTAATCTACAACTACTGTCACCAATCAACATCATTGGTCATGATTCATGATGAAGTTTTAGTGGCTCCCAAACAAAAGAAAAGTTTTATCTTATGATGTTATGACTCAAAGTACCACCTCGCATATTTTCAAGCCACCATGATTGAGATGAATCTCTCTATCCTTGCAGATATATAAAAGCTGAACTATATACAAAATAATATAATTTACTGCTATAATATCCAAACTTCCTGACTAGTATAGCCTATATTGGGAGAAATTATTGAGCCCAGCAAACTCCACTGGGCAGATACAGTAATTTCTTCTATTTAGCCCTCAACCAGAAAACTGAACTAAATATACACTTGAGAAGGGGAAAGACACATGAAGTTGAGCAGATTTCACTTATGAAGCCAAAAGCTCAGGGACCATGATGAAGGTTTTCTTGAATATCTTGAGGATATAATTGGCACCAACAATTATGTCGAAAAATTTGATGAAGCATATAGGCAGTGAGTACAGTTTGCGTCTTATCTTAGTGAAAGTTTACCCTCTTATTCCTGCTTGCTACATCAATATCCTATTTTTAATGATGCACTTTGTCTATTACTTGTGTTAGTGCTAATGCTAATTGGAGGCATAATTCTTGTTAGTTAGCTGAAAAATCGAAAGTTAAGGATGGAAGGTATAACTTGCAAATGGGCTGTTTATGGGGAGCCGGCCTCTAAAATAGCTCAGTGTTCTTCATTAAGATGAGAACATGTATCCTTCCAGCTGATGCTGTCATTATCAATCTGGGGTTTTTATTTTTATTTTTATTATATGAATTTACTTTCCTGTTACTTGCCAAAAAACTTGCTTTCCTATTGCTACATCTTTGATGCTCCCTGCTACCATCAAATATGTTGTCACTTTGTGCTTCACTTTATTGAAATAAATATTTTTGTTCATTCCCCAAAATAGCATTTTATCAAATTTTTGACACCTGTTAATATTCTTTCCCTTGTGTCTAAGGCTAGAATATCTTAATGAGAGCAGGTTTGATATCTCCAGTTTGTAGATCCTCTAGTTTAAAATTATGATAGTATAGATTGTTCCCATTGAATCTACTAGCTGGTTTGAAATAGTAAGAAGAGACAATGTAGATAACAAAGCAAATCTTTACATATTGCCTCTATGAGGTTGCTCATTTGGGTCTGGGTTGCAAAAGTTTTTGGTCAACATTTTGGTGATGTGCAACCAAAACTTGCAGCAGTCAAAGGGGTTTTGAAATGTTAATATCACAACTTTTTTTTATATTTTTTTATTTTTTTATGATAGGTAAAATCTGAATTAAGCATTTAATATCACAACTTACTTAACAGGATGAGGAGTCAATAAATTTAGAAAACGATAATTCAGATTTGGTGGCCACCTTGATATTTAATGCCATACAGTAGTGTGTCTGTGTGTGTATAAATCTCTTTCCTTCATATATGGTAGACTCCCATTAATTGAAGAGGACTCATAAAACTATGACTACTTTATTTTTTATTTTATAATTTTAAATTCCCCTTGCAGGAGAAGCAAGTTGAATTTTTACCCAAGTTGAAGGTGAAGATAAGCACTCCAGAGGGAGTTCTGCATCTTTTGATTTAACTAAAGTTCAGGATGAAAGAATGAAACTTGCTTTTTTTGCAGCACTGGGAAACACTGTTGTAGTTAAGGATCTTGACTGGGCAGTTTCCAGTTTCTTTCTAAATCATTGGATTATTCTTTTGATTCAAAATTGTAAAAAAAAATGCAGTGTTAAGTTTGCTCACTTGTTTCTAAAAGCAAGCTGGTGTTTTGATAATTTGGCTTTGTGGCTAATAAGTTGGTTTTAGCTACTTGTGCTTGGTTTATCTGGATTAGTTGCATTGGAGTAACTAAAGTTGTCACCTTATAACTTTTTAATTTCTTATTGCCTATGTGTGCGTGCGCACTTTCCTAAAGAAAATTTTGCGCAATCTACCTTGTGACAGATCCTTTTCAATTGGAATCAAAGACAAATGAGAAGGAAATTTTAGATGTTTTACTGCTGATAGAATCTTAAGCGGAATATGTCACAATGTAAGCAAACATATTCTAAGAGATAAGAAATCATTTTTTAAGGCCTTGGGCATCTTAGCCCTGCCATACATTGTATCAGAAACGTAAATCTGTTTATACCAAAAGGAATTATCATTAATGCCTAATTTGCATTGGTCTCATGATGAGGTTAAATCCTCAAGTTCAGTCTGTGGGTGGTTTCCATCTTATTGAGAGTAAAATAACCAATATTGCCATATTGGTGCAAGTAGATCTTGGAAGTTTATATGGTTTGTTGGAGATTTCACATTCATGTTGACTTGGGTCTGGAAAATTTTTAAATAGCTTCTATTTTTCATTTTCAGGCAACATGTATTGCATACAGTGGAAACAAAGAATTTCGACGTGTGGTAACACTTGATGGTGCTCTTTCTGAAACAATGAGTGGTGGAGGAAGTAAGCCTCATGGTGGCAAAATGGGAACATCTATTCAAGTTGCCAGTGTGTCGGGAGAAGCTGTTGCAAATGCTGAGAAGGAACTTTCTCTAATGATTGAAAAATTGAATAGCATCTGCCAAAGAACTGCTGAGGAAGTGCGGTGTTACCAGGCATCAGAAAAAGCAATTGCAATCCTGGAGATGGAACAAGCTAAAAGTCAGAAAGAGGTAATGCTCAGTCAGGGGTTTTCTTAGGTATCTTTTACTTGCTAAATTTGAAGGGAATATGTCTCACCTACTCGAAACTTCAAAGGATGGTTGATTACTCGCGTTTTTATTCATACAGACATACAAACATATATATGAAGCTGCTGCAGCCATGGACTTGTTAGACATTTCAGTGAAATTTCTTATAATAGAATCAAAGGCCTATGATTCTATTATATCATAGGCCTTATTTTTTATCTTGTTCAAGGTTTTGACGACAATTCTCTCGTCTAGGATATTTAAAGGGTAATGAGATTATTCGGAATTCATAGCTTATAGTTATATTTAGATTGCTTGATATTCTCTCGTCTTCACTGGTTCTGTTATGTCTCTATCTCACTCTCATTATTATTCTAATTTTCCTCTTTAAATCTATTCTCCTTTCATTTTATTTGCTAACCTATTGTTTTCAGTCCTGTCATTTTACACATCAAAATACTGTAAGTTGCAGGGTCCTTCTGTGTCTTTAATAAAATGTTATTTTACATTGAGACTCTGAATGAGATTTTGAGCCACACGCATCAAAGTTCCGCCTAGCTTCAGGCTTTAATTTAGAACCAACTACTGTGAACATGAATAAATATTTTCGCAACATTGAATGAGATAATGCTCAATGCAAGCCTGGACAGCTTACCTTTGATATATGTACACCAAGTTTATGATGAACACCAGAGCATTAAATGCACATAAGAATATTGAGGAGTACACCATAAATGCGTACTCCCTCCTCTCACATGAATGGTGGGTCCTACCATGAATTTAATTAGTAGGACCCACCATTCATGTGAGAGGAGGGAGCACGCATTTATGGTACTCCGGGAGTACACAATAATTTCCCGAATATTGAGGTTCAAGAAATTTTTATTATTATCGACTCAATTTTAAACATGCGAAAGTTTTTTAATAGAATGATGGATAAGAAACATGGTCTACCATTAGGATGGTATCATTTTTCAAGTTCAGGTGCACCACAATTGGCACTTACAAATCCTTCTGAGCAAATCAATTGGCTTCTCTTTTCTCATACTGCTCTTGTATTGTTGCAAACCTCTAGATTCACGTAAATGATTATTATAGGGGATTTTCTTAGAAGTATTTTGATCACAATCAAAATCACTCTGGCTGGCAAAGCCATAAGGATTGCTTCCCAAAGGTAAAGCAGACGGACCACGTGTAATTGGTATGTCCATTACAATGACTATTGAAACACAAATTTCTTCAAAGTTATTAATAATAATAATAATAATAATAAATGAATGTTTGCTTTCTCTGAGTTCGATCCAGTCCATTTGGTCCAGACTGTTCAGTGCAAATGATTTGTACTACTTTTTCAAAAAAATAATATTTTCACCCGACGTATGTAGGAAAGCCTGATTGAGTTTATATTGATTGAAGAGAGAAATGCATAATTGATGGTGAAAAAAGAAGAAGCATAATATACACTTATCTTTTTTTGAGATAACATAATATAAACTTTTTTCTTTTTTAGCAAAGACGATAACACAATGATAATATACACTTCTAAACTAAATTGTGTGGAAATGACACCAAGAAATAATTTTATTCCAGCCAAATCAACAAATGTGGTGTCGTGGTGTAGTTGGTTATCACGTCAGTCTAACACACTGAAGGTCTCCGGTTCGAACCCGGGCGACGCCAATGACTTTTTTCGAGCCAAACCATAAACTTTTTAAAATCTCTCTTACAAAAATCAAAACTCCAAACGGCGACGTTTTTTATTTTTTATTTTTATTATATTCTATTTTATCTTCTTCCCTATATTCAAGCACCGAGACCGCATTGACTTGCTTCCACGTCACAAATCTGTTAACGCCAACAAATCCCAACCAATCAAATTCCTCTCCAGATCACTTTCTCCTCTCCCATTGGTCCAAACCCTCCAAGTCACCACTCCCAGAATCTTCCTCCACCACTCATTTTTTTTTTTACCAAACTTTCCCAAATTAACCCCAACCGCTCTTTTTACAACAACCCACACATTAAAAACCGCTTTTCTTTTGTATTGTTCAAATCAAAATCCCATAATCCAAAATCCAAAATCAAAATCAACCCAATGGCTCCAAAACCTGTCTCTCTGCAATGCAAATCCGTGTTCTTACTATTTTTCCTCATCGCGATCCAAACGTCGTCGTCTTCGCCTCTGTTTTCCTCTTCTTCTTCTTCCTCAGATTTCAATCCTCCCTACCCCAAAGCCATCTCTGTAAGTTTCTTACTTATTCTATTGCAAATTCAGTTTTTGTTTCTGTTCTTAGGGTTTTGGTTTTCCTGTTTGGTTGCTCAGAAAATTAAGAGGAAAATAAAATTTGGGAAAATTATATTTTTTTCTGATTCATGATTAGCGATTTTTTTTTTTGACCTGGTTTCAGTTGTTAGATTCAGAATTTATATTTTCTCGTTAACTAAACGCGGCCAATTGTTAAGCATTCGATTCAAAACCTTCATCTAGCAATCAGGGAAGCTTCAAAATCCTGAATTTGACAATTTTAATGAAATAAGATATTGATTATTGTATTTTTGTTAGCAGAAGAAATTTTGGGAATAAAATTTTCTGGTTCATGATTTGGGGTTTCTAGGGAATGATTTGGTTTGAATTGTTACATTTAAAATTTATTTTTCTTCGTTTCCTCGTTAACCAAACGCTGTTAACTGTGAAGAACTCGATTGAAAACCCAAAAAAAAAAAAAAAAAAATCTCAGCTAGCCAACAGGGAAGATTGATTATTGTAAATTTTTAATGTATAGGATCTGAAGGAAGCGATAGTGAAAGGATTAGGGTTTCAAGCGGATGATTTCAAGGTATCAGGGTTTGATCTGAGGGATGCCCAAGTGGGGCATTCAGTGGCGTATGAATTCGATGTGGAAATTGACAATAAGGTCCTTCCCTTCAAGCTTTTGGAAGATGTTAACCGCTGGGAATATGTGGATTTGCCTATTTTCCGAGTGGACGATGGGTTGGTTGAGAAGGGCAAATCAGACCCCAACTTGCCGGTTCTAGCTCCGTTTCAGTTGGCTGGACCCATGGAGCTTTGGATTCAGGATGCCAAAGATATGCGCATCTCTCTTCCAGTGAGTTTTTATTTATTTTTTATTTCCTATTATATTTTGTCTCAATCTATGCATTTGTTGTTTGCTAGAATTAGATGAATCATATTTGGGATGGTTTGTAGGTTTTTTGGGCGTGGAATTTGGTGAATTTTTTGAATCTATATGAAAATTTGGTGTTAAAGGATTCGATATTTATATGGCCTTGAGGCAATCCAATGGATTATATAAACATGTGGGTGGAATGGGATAGTAGTAACTAGTAACTAATAAGCTTTATCTTTGTTTAGAGTTTGTGGATAATGTAGAGATTTTATGTGTCCACAAATGTAAATCGAACATTTGCTCAAACTTGTTCAGTTCATATTTTGAGTCTTGCAAGTGGGTTTGATATACCCAAGTAGATGGGTTTGAAACAGACTGTTGTGTGTTGGTGTGTAGAAATTCATACCAGTTGTGAGTATTTGCTATATGAATCTAATTTCCATCCAAGATTTTCTGAGTTGCTGGCATGTAAATTGTCTAGGGGATTGTAATGTCTATTGTTTGAGATTTTGGATATTAATGATTTCATGGAGCAAAACCTTTTCTAATACTTGGGAAACTGTATGTACTATATACACACGATATTAAAATTTTCAGATGGAAAAAAAAAAGAATGGAAAAACGATTATCAAAGGGAAAACATACTGGTTTTGAGTTAGTATCTTTAGGTTGACATCCAATTGTTTACATGTGGTTTTCCTTTAACACCATGGTCATAGGGTAACAAACCCACTGAGTGTTCATTTTAGGATCTGATAAGAGGGCCACTGCTGTGATCTTTGAAATTTCGTCATTCATTTTGTTGTTATCTTGATTGTGCAGCATGATGTGGATGCTGGTGTCTTGAAGAAAGTGATGTTAGCAGATGGTGCTGTTGTTACTGTCAAGGGTGCCAGATCAGTTTGCCTACGCCACCCACTTGAATTCCCACTCCCCTTAAACCGATCCCAAAATGGATTTGCATCTGGTCTATTAACCTTGGCAGAACAGCTCCGCCATGCTTCCCGTACTCAAGGTGCTTCACTCCTCTCACTTCGCATTGTTGGTCCTACTTCACTCACAGCCCCCACCTCATCTTCACCCTCTTCCACCAACAGGCTGAAGCTTAAGCGCCTTGCACCAGGGCTTGTGGAGTTATCCTCAACATCAAAGGCCCTCTCCACGATTGATCTTCAGGAAGATGCCACCACACTTTTGACGCCAAGTCAGTTCACCACAATGTGGCCTCTTCCTTCAGTCAATGGCTCAAACTCAAACTTGCTTGGTTTTGAGACACTGCTCTCTTCGGTGCTGGGTCCTAAGGCCAACAAGAAAGGTTCCTTCAAGTTGTTGAAGGCAGACGTGTCTGCTCAGACATTTCTAAAGATAGGTTTTGGGGTTGAGAAGAAGTTGAAAGGAGATGGGATTGATTTTGAGGGTTTTCCTGCATGGAGGACAAAGCCAGAGAATGTGAGAATGCATTTTGAAGTTTTGGCAAAGGTCGATGGTGAGAAGATTGTGCCAGAGAGAGTCATGCAAGTTAACCCTGTTATTGTGGAGGATACAGTGGCACCAAATGTGGCTGCGGGGAATGTGACAATGTCAAAGATCCCGATTATTCATCCTCCCTCCAACCCCCTCACCTTGTAAATTGTTGAAGGGATTTAATTTTGATTAAAGTTACAAGAGCAAAGTGTATAGAAGAAATCCTCGTTTTTCTTTTGCTTTTTTTTTTTTTTTTTTGGGGTTATATATGTGATGAGTTAAAAAGAGGTGCTATTATTAACTGTACAAATTCGCGTAATAAAGACTATCTACTTCCCTCATGATTCATGATTGTGTGACTTCTCCGTATCCTTTTCAGTGAGGATGACAGAACGTCGGCTCTTTTTACCTGGGAATTATATATTGTTGCAATCTTCATTTTGTTATAGTCCTATAACACTCTGTCAATTCATGAAATTAATGCAACAATAAGACACACGGTAGCATTTGACAACACGACTTAGGACTAGAGGGAGGACAAAAAAGAAAAGAAAAGAAGAGCACGTTTAGTATACAGTAATATACCTTATAGTTATTTCTTAGAAGTTGTTTAGTTATAAAAATAATACTTGCTATATAAATATTTTTTCAATTTATACTTAATATTTTAAGCAGAACTCACTATAAAAGTGTAAATCTTTTTTTTTTAAAAAAAATTTTAAAATGGTATTTTAAGAAATTTGACTAAAATATGATGTGATTCCACCATCTTAACATTAATTCAGTTTTCTATTCCTGTGTTACTAGTTATTACCAAAAGAATGAATAAAAATAGTTGTCATTCGAGCTCCTTGTATCACTTGTAATACTAATTCTTATTACATTTTTTTTTTGAAAACAATTCTTATTACATTTTAATAACTATTATAATATACCAAAAACGTACGCTCTATAATGGAATCCTCTCCGTATTATTGAAAATAGAGTTGTCCTCACTAACAGAACAATACCTTGTATTGTAATGTCTTCATATTTTTGACAAATGATATTGCTCTTGCTCTGATGCCTTATTTGTTTGAGGGTGTTCTGGGAACCACACCCGTAATGTCTTTTGGATGACTACACAATATATGTTTTCTGTACTTTTCTAAAGTATGCATACTCTAGCTCCGCAAGAAAGATTATCAGATGGTATTGCATTGTTTGCATGTTAAGGCAACCAAACCTATGCAGAGTCCATGAAATGCCCTGAACATCCCTTAGTTAAATTGCTGCAACTCAACCCAAGAGATTGGGGATCGAAAGATAGTTTGAGGGAAATTTCCAACTGGTTCAGGATACAATAGGAGATTACAAAGACTGAGGGAATTTGATATAGTAAACAAAAATTATACAGAGGCTTTAAGGAGATGATAAGTTTGTGATTAGCATCTTCTCAGCAGCTATTTCCAAATAAAGGAAATACCCTTTTGGATGCTTCCGGCTAACTCTTTCTTTGCTTTCTCCAATCCAACTCTATCAAAAGAATCATGAGGAAAGTAGATTATATTTTGTCTTGCTTTATACTTAGTTTCCAATAGAGAAAATAATCATGTAGTGGTAATAAATGCATATCATCATACCTCTCATACTCATTTAGAGGTCCCAGTTGGTAAATCTCTTCAGCTCCAGTACGACCAAGTCGTACCTTGGATGCAAAGAAAGGAAGTTCTGTCACCTATTATCAACATTTTGGCAGAAAAAGGCATGCTTTATAAATGATTTTTGGAATTCAAATAAAAATCCAAGATCATTAATATAGAAAAATTCAGCTTGAACAAGGCACCTGAGAAGCTACAAAGGCACATTCCACGACACCTGCATCTCCTCTCAAACCTCGAAGGCATGCATCTGCAAATTTAACGGCCGCATATGCCTATACAATGTACTTGCTGATATTAGTTTTCCTCATTTGCTTGAATAAATATTTGAAGCTCTATGTCTAGAAGGTCAGAAAATGAACAAAATATTACCATTGACAGCGTTGCAGAACCAGCCCCAGCTTTCGCCTACGTAACATGAAAAAACCATATAAACTATGATTTAATTAATTGATATTAGCAAATGCAGAAGTGGTGAAAATAGTTTAAAGCATAATTAACCTAGAGAGAGAGAGTACAATTTTCTTGAGAAAATCTGGTATCTGAAAAGTGCAAACTAGGTTGGTTTTTGGTCCTATGGTGCAATTTGTCTAGGCATCTTGCCTCTGGTCAATAGGCGTATCAGTGTATCAGATGACTGAAGCAACTATACCAGCTAACTAGAGAAGGAATTAAATAAAAGCACACTTCAAGATTACAGTCTCATTGCTAGCCAAATGAAGAAATATAATTATTTTGTGGGAAATTGTCCAAAATCTTGTAACCATAACCCATAAAGATATTTTATGGTACAGAAATTTTGAAGCTTCTAACTGTGTCTGGGTTAAAGTCAAAGATTTCATCAATAAAGTACAAAAGACAGTCTGCAATAGGTAGCTCTATGAATTCATCACCATTTGCTCTTCCCCACAAGCCCCAGTTATAAGTATTACCTATTTCCTCTTCCTCTCTGAACTTAATTCACTTATGAGCAATAACCTTCCACCAACATTTCAAAACATCCTATTAAAATGTGAGTGATGATTTTGCATATGTATTGCTTGGGCCTGATAAATAACCAAGTTGATAGAGGTACATGCTTCCATGAAATTGTATGCCAAAACTTTGCCTTTCCAGTTGTATTAAAGAAGACATTAGCCAGTGGATATGTGAGCAAGGAATACAAGAAAACATTTGAATCTCCAATGATAATCTGATCATATTTCATTTTCCAATTTGATTCGCATTATATGAAAGGCACTGAGTGACATTACCTCAACAACTTCTGTTCCACCATTTTGAATGCGATTTGTAAGGTATTCAGATTCTTCTTTGGTTAAAGTGCAGGGAGGCTTAACCTGAAAATTTTTGTTTATTTTTTTAATTTCACAATTTTGATTACATTATAACATGCATTACTTAGATGGCTGGATTAATAAATCTGAAATTGATGAAGTTGAAAATTCATTTCTATAAGACCTGTGACAGAAGAGGCAAAATTGTCACTCCTGAATGACCTCCAACAACTGGAACATCAACTTCCCTAGGATCAAGCCCCAGCACCTCTGCCTGTAAAAAATCATTGGATGGCATAAAATACTGCTTATTATCCAAAAATAAAGCATAAATCAATTAAGCATATATGATTTTACTTGGCACTCTGCAAGCACTAGTGCACTACCATTATTTATCATGATCAGGCAGAATTCATCCTTTTAAAAAAAAAAAAAAAAAAAATCTTGCAATCCATTGTTGAAGATGTGCATTAAATGATGTAGGAATTTTCTTATGTCATACAATCAATTGCAAATGATTACTAAGGAAATGTATTCTCATGTTATCAATATGAAAATAAAACTATGAGAGTGAATCGCAATAAAAACTGAGAACTTTGATATGATTATTTATGACTGATAATTTAAGAAGAGATTCTGTAATTAATATTTAAGAATAGAAAATCATGAGCAACGTATTGGAGGATCCACAATTAGAATTCACTCAACATTTCGAAACAAGCACCACAATAATATGGACAATTATCTTGCATGGGAATGCAGAGGTAATGCTATGGATCATCTTGTCACTAGAGGGGACGAAGAAGAGAGAATCAATATTCAATAGCATTGCATATTGGATCCATGATATATTTAACTTATATATTACTTTATGCATATGTGTTGCACATTTGGAGCAGTCTTTTACTTGATTACTTCATAAAACTACCTGATGTTTGCCTAATATTTGCAATTGAAGGATATTGGACAATTGTCATTTTTATTAACGAACAACAAATCGAGATATTAAAGTCAAATGAGAATTAACAGAATCCTTACTGTGTAGAGCACAAATAAAAAATATCTAGCTATTGTTACATACCACAAAAGTATTTGCTCGCACAACATCGAGCATTGTAACTCCCAGAAGTCGCTTTGGGTCGTAAGTGCCAAATTTCTTGAAAACCTCAGCTGCAATTGGAACAGTGGAATTCACTGGATTGCTGATCAAGTTGACAATAGCATTGGGGCAGCACTTTGCAATGCCTTCACAGAGGGTCTTGACAATTCCAGCATTGATGTTGAAAAGGTCATCCCTCGTCATTCCAGGCTTCCTTGGCACACCAGCAGGTACGATTACAAGGTCCATGCCAGTAAGAGCACACTCAAGCTGTGGCTGTCCTAAGAAACCACGCACCTAGAACCCAGAGATAACATTTACTTTCCAAGTCCATATAGATCAACTCTTTCTAGTTCTGCATTTTCATGTGATTGATCCTCGATTGAAAACCCCACCTTAGAAATAGGGTTTAAAAAAATGGTTGAAATCTAAATTTCATTGTTTTAATATCAGGTAAATATCAAAGTTTCAAGAAAATAATCAATTTTACTATTGATTGTAACAAAAAGTTGCAGCATAAGAGGGAGGGGGAACAACATAAAAGAAGAAGAATATTTAATAGCAATGATAATGAAATATTACCACAGCACCAGTGTCCATGTGACTAATATCAGCTGTGACACCAGGCGAGTTGACAACATCATAGAGATGAAGAACCGAGACTAGAGGATTTATCTTCATCAACATAGCAAGAGGTTGGCCAATGCCCCCAGCAGCACCCAAGATTGCAACTTTGAACCCAGGTGCCCCACCTTTTGCTCGGCAATTTGCTGCCCTCAAACCAAAATTTTCCTCCATCTTTTGTTACATATAATCCACATAGCACATCAATTTCATTTCCAAACAGCAGAAGGCGTGAAAGGAGCCACAATTTCAATTTTGTTGAAGATTATGTATCATATAGATAACCAGATTTTGATACAGAAAGTACGTAGAAATGAATGCACAACAAATGAGGTCAGCAAGAAGAAAATTATCAGAGATGATTTTCATTATGAGCCATGGTGGCTATCAGTACACACAATAGTAAGGAAGAGCAATTATTTGAATTGAAGGGCTCATTAGATTGAGAGCATTTCTATTTAGATATAATTTAATCAATAGAGGCTTCTCGTTTATTATCAAGTACTTGATGCAACCTTGGCATTAGCCAAAATCGTAATAACATGATGGATGAAAAGAATAATCTCATGCAACATTGATGATCACCATGGCTTAGTTACACAAGTAAGACTTTTTTAAGTATAACACCACTAAGACAGACCTGAAGATTTGAAGGGTGGAGATGAGCTGTGATCCTAGCAATGCGCTGATTAACCTCTGCACTTGCCTCCATCTGTATGCTCTTTTGGAGAGTGTGTGTGTTAAAGTGTAGTAGTATGACAAAATACGTGAAAGGTATAAATAAATTTAAGTATAAAAGAAAAGAAAGAGATAAATGAGAAAAAATGGTACATGGGGAGTGGGAGGCAAGAACTTGACATATATGTCCAAAACTTTTTAAAATTCAGTTTTTTGAGTGGAAACTAATTTTCAGGTTCCTTATCTTATCCAAGACCTCAAATGCTTGTGGCTCACAGAAAATTTTTACAAAGAAATCATCTACATCTCATCTTTGTTTCTTTCCTATGTTGATTGTTAACCAATATGTCTCTTAGTTATGTCAGTGAGACAGTGACATGGTATGTGTCAAGGTGGAGAAAGGGACACATTCCCAGTCATTTCTTATTTGTTTGAGCTTATAAATTTGGATTTAGGTGATTAAAATCTAAATACTTTGTTTGGATAGTTTAAAGAATCAAAGAACTTAGATTTTAGAAAATTAGATGCCTAATAAAGGATTTGAAATTATACTTCAATAGATTTTAAATTTTATAACTTCAAATCCTTCTATGTATAGCCAAGAGTCATATATTTTTACTGACATCTTGTGTATTTTTAATACAGACATTCAACGTTTAAATCTCCTGACTACTATCATCAAATTATCAACAAAAAAAATCCTCATTGGTATAAATTGCATCCAAATAAGGAATTTTCAAATTTAAAGATTTGGAATCAAGACATTTCAAATTCATTGATTCAAAATCCAAATTCAAGTATCCAAAACCCAACTGGAGTGATTTTGAACTTTTAACATTTAGAACTTAGAACAAGAATGTCAAGATTAAAAATGTTAAATAAGTAGAGGTCCAACAACACGATATTGTGGCCAATTAATTAGGCCTTTTTTTTTTCTTATAAAAAAAAAGTAGGCCTTTTTTTTTTCTTATTAAAAAAAAGTGGGCCTTTTTAGTTTTTCTTATAAAAATAATATATTAGGCCTTTTCTTGCACAGCACCACACCACAATGGTCTGGGCTGGGCCTATAAATTTTCTCTTACAAAATTTACAAGCCCAATTTGTTGAAATTTCTTTAGCATTCCAAACCCAGTAATTGGTTCAATTGCAAACCCACTTACACATATACCTCAAATTAGTACTACAAAAATTTAGCCGAATCCTATGTATAGTATTTACTCCAAGGCAACAATTGATTTGGTAATTGTTTAAAATATATGATAACAAACTGATGGGCTGAGAGTGAAAATTGATGTTCTCTTTAATTAAATGGGCTGGTCTTAGCCAAGCTGAGCCGAAATTTTAAATTTTAAATATTTTTTGACAAACTAGGTCACCTTTTCTTTTTTTTGAGAAACAAAAAACTAGGTCAGCTAGTACAACTTATTATTGGTCTGGGCTAATGAATTTTCTCTTACAAAAATTACAAGCCAATTTGTTGAAATTTCTTTAAATTCCAAATCCAGTAATTGGCCACTTGCAAACCCACTTACGCACATACCTCAGGCTCAGATTAGTATTTACTCCAAGGCAACAATTTACTTGATAATTGTTGAATCCCTAATTGTTAAAACTACAGTTTTTAACATACAACATTCATTTATTGTGTATCAAAATGTGGCTCAAGTTATCCCCAAAAAAAAAAAAAGTGGCGCAGTCTCATCATTAATCAAAATTTTTAGGAATTTCAATAATCAAAATTTCAATGAACGTATTCTTACATTAATTGACAATAGATCCCTATCAAAATAATAATAATAATAATAATAAACAATAGGTCATGAATTATAACATATTGACATGCTCTCTAATAAACTCTAAACAAAATATCTAATTAAAAAAAAAGGGTCAAATAAAAAAGCCAAAATTAGTGTCATGTTGGTGAGTCTAATAAGGAGTTGATTCCATATCTCTATTTTTTGCATCTCTGACTCTGCTGCTAGCAATAATATGTACCTTTCTCTTCCTTGGTTACTGCTACTTGCTCCTTCATTGTTCTTTCCTTTTTTGACCACAACAAGAGCCAAGCAGAGTTGATCTTCATTACCAACTCTAAAAGACCAAATTTGGATCACTTGGTTAAGCTTTCTGCCAAGATCATTTTTTTCCACCACCTCATTCCAAGATTTCATCATCACATAGCATGAGCTTTTCTTCCTTGACTCCTTGGGCATGTCCCATTGCCTCAAAACAAATTGATTTACCTTACTGGAGGGCTCCATGAATGGGACTTTCATTGCTTCTTGTTGATCTAGATATTCTCTTTCTGCCTCCCTCAAGAAACTGCCATTGATTTGGCTTAAAGGCATGGACAACCGAATGTTATGTCGGTTTAGGTCAGTCTTAATGAAAGGTTTCTGTATGACCAAAACCAGTTGGGTTCCACCCATTGTGTCAATGATATTCTGGAAATTTTGAGGCAGTTTTAGTGATGGGTTTGAGAGTGGAAGTGTTGGGTTCAATTTGGTCTTCTTTGGTGGCTTTTCTTTGCTTCTGGGTAACAAGCTTCAAACCTTGACAGTTGTGGCAATCAATTACTCTGGGTGGTGTGGGTTTGGGAGACTTTTCTATAGATAGCAGCATAGATTCAGAGTGGTTGGGAACAACAATGGATGAAGTAGCAGAGATTCCCAAATGGGGTTTCTTGAGTGGGATTCTTTTGAGGCATGTGATAATCTTGGGTGCTGCACAAGCAAAACCCTCTGGTTATGGTTCTTATAGTAGTGACACTTTCAATTCTGAATCTGCAATGCTATTGGGTTGAGAAAACCTCTTCCTTTTGACATTCAAATTTGGCAATTGGTAATGGGTATGAGGCTTAGAATAACCAAGATTCAATCATTTTCTTTGGAAGGAGCCCCAAGTGGGTTTGAAATGATATTGAAATTTCTTCTCTTCTGAAGTCAGTGGCAGAGAGGGTTTGTTAATGACGAATAGAATCATGTCCTTCAAAACCCTTAGAGTGAGCAAGTCCAAGTCCACCACTTGTTCTCCATTCTTTGCTGAATCTCTGGTGCACTCTCCTTTGAGTTCATTGAATGACTCACACTCACAAAGGGAAGGAGGACATGAATTGGGAGTCACCATGGTTTTGAAATTCCTTCTTGATCTATTCTTTGTGAGTTACAGAGATAAAACAACAAGCAAAAAACAGAGACGAGAGAGAGACTCCAAATTCAATTCTTGTTGTTGGGATTAATTGAATTGGACTCCAAGATTCTTAATTTCTGTTTCTACACTCATTCTAAGGAAAGCAATTGTGGGCTACAAAGTGGGTTTTCTTTGTGAGTTTCAGAGATAAAACTAGAAACATATAGAGAGAGAGAGAGAGAGAGAGGTTTGTACTTGGGTATGGAAATAAGAGTGTATTTATTTTAATTAAAAAACATTGTAATGTAATGTATAGGGTTTTTTTTTTTTTTTTTTTTGGTAAAAAGACGATTCATTAAAACAAAACTAAGGAGCTACAGCAAGAACAGGACAAGACCTGTCAAAAAACAAACCATTCAAATCAGCCTCAAAGGCTTCCAAAACGTCCACAGGCGGACTATAAAAAACAGAAACATCTAAACAATGGGCTGAACCCATTCTAGCCATAACGTCAGCACAACGATTTGCTTGCCGGAAACCATGTATAGGGTTACTGAGTAAGAGGAGAGGAAATTAAATCACAAATTGTAAATGCAACGGCTAGTTGAGAGTTGGGGTTGCGTTGTCTGTCTCTGAGTCGGAGAGACCAAAATAGGATAGATGGATTTTTATTAGTATCATTCAAAGCTAACTGCTCTTTGTTAGATAATTTTTTTTGTTCCCCATTTTACCCCTATATTTCACATTTGTTTCTCAGACATGCCCTTCCTTGACATGTATTCAATAACAATTTATGTTATCTTCGTTAAAGTAATAATCTTCATTGTTTATAAAAAAAAAAAAAAATGTAATAATCTTTGTCTTTCAATGCCAAATATCAAGACCCAATTTAAATAAATATATATATATATATATATATATATATATCAAGAGCCAACTAAAAAAAAAAACTATATTATTAGTTTCTAAAGTTTACCCTGTGTGCGCAATTGGTCTCTTAAGTTTAAAAAATGAGTTATATTAGTCTTTTTACTAACTACCGTTAGTGATGTTAATTACGTGGCTAATGGAATAATGACTTGAATCACTGGGTCACATGTCTGTCTTATCATCAACATTGGAGTCTGATAATGGGTATGTGATTTCTAGGGATATGGTTGACTTTGGTGAAGATGATTTTTTGATGGATGATTTTTCTTTGTAAGTCTGATAATGATGATTTTTCTTTTGCCATGTCTATCCCAATTGTTTCATGTGATTCATTCATGATTTTTCAACTGGCTCAGTTTGCTTTAGATTTGATCTAACATGGAAATTAGTTATTGTAATTTTTTAATTAAAAAAATTCCACATCATTAAAAATAATGTCAAGTCATTGTTTTGTTAGCCACATAATTAACATCACTAACAACAGTTAGCAAAATTACTAATACAACTCATTTTTTAAACTTGAAGGACCAATTGCACACACATGGTAAACTTTAGGGACTAATAGTGTAGTTTTCCAAAACAAAAAAAAAAAAACCAATGCCTACAAATAAACCACTGTTAAAATTTGGATTTGCTTATTTAAAAAGCTTTTGTACGTTGTATACAACTAGAACAGGCCAATAGGGTTTTATTACTCAGCCAAAAAAAGAAAAAGAAAAAAGAACAAGGTTTTATTTAGTGGAGACTGCTATTTACTAATTCTAAATAATATAATCAAATGGTACAACTTTCACTAATTATAACTATGATCTGAAAAGCTAAGATCTAATTGTTCATAGTCATTAGAAACCAGTGACAGTTTCAGGAATTTTTTTCAGGATGGTCATTAAAAAATTTAAATTATACAAAATTTAATAAAAAGACAAATTCATATATTAACAAAAAATAAAAATAAAAATACAAATGCGTAAAGTTTTATAGTTTTCTTTTAAAAGTTTCATATTTTGAAATTGTTATATGATAGTCTCATTGTTAACGTTACAAGCTATATTTCTTTTTCAATGTACACAGCCAAACAATCATTTATTCACTGATCTTCCATTCAATTGCACAGTTCATTTTTTATATATTTCATTATTGGAAAACTTCTATATACTATTGCAGTTGCGACAGGAAGAATCAATACTAACTTCATAAGCAAATAAACTAATGAATATATAACATGCTTCTGTGTCTCCACAACATTTTTCAACAAGGTCACCAATTTCCTTTAAGCTCTAAAAGTAGGTCATTGTTGTGTTTATTAAAAATATAATTATGAAGTTGACTATCATGTGCCGAGAAATTTGCCTCAGAAAAATGAAATGGATAGAATTCTGTCTGTTGAGCATTTTCATTTTCTTTAAAAGGGCTTGATATATTGCTAAGGGGACCAAAGTTAAATTTTGTTGGGTCTAAAAAAATTTAGGGTGGTCACAATTTTTTTTCAAGGAGAGACAAATAATTTTAAAAAATATTATATATATACACTTTTTTTTTTCATACTAGGGAGGTGTTTTGACAGGTGGTCTTGTGACTATCCTGCCTTTAATGTGGAGCTAAACCTGCTAAAACCTCTTGTAAATCGCATGTTACTATTCCAGTTCTTGAGCATTATTGTGGAAGAAAAAAAAATCCAATGTGGAAAGTTAAGGTAATGACTCATTTAAAATTCAAAGATTTGCATCATATAAAATTGATGAAAATTTATGCTTTAGCAACATTCTCAAGATTGAAATCATGTAGAGAATTTTATTGGGTAATATTCTTGGAGGTTTAACCAATAACCTACCTTTTCACAAGGTTTAGACTTGAAACTTAGTTTTGTATTGCTTGTATAGCTTTTAAATTTCTTGCTTTAGGAATTTGCTTTTCATTGTCTGATGTTGTGTTGTGGTATATATATATATATATATATATATATATATTACCATTTTGACTTTTTTGGTCATGTCCAAGCCTAATATGCTCAAATTCCAACTTCGAACGAATGGATACTAACAATATTGGTTGGTTGGTTATAGTGGTGGAACTAGAATTTCAGTTTAGGGGGCAAGATTAAGGATAACATTAAAAATAATTTAAAAATATTTATCGAGAATTTTGGGTTTGGGCAAAATCCAACCCGATTATCTTTTACCCATGATGAATTGGGTAATACCCAAAACTTCCAAGTTGGTTCAGATACCTATTAAATAATGGGTTTGGATAGTATCTTCCCTTTTTTTTTGGGGGGGGGCTATGTGTCACAAACTTCTTTATGTGCCTTATTCTTTTATACCAAATAGAGATATAAGCGTTGTTTTCTTAATTTCAAAATTTTGAAGAAATTTATTCTTGTGTTATCAATATGAAAATAAGAACAATAAGAGTGAATCGCAAGAAAGATTTAGAACTCTAATATGATTATTTATGACTAATAATTGAAGAAGAAATTTTGTACTTGATATTCAAGAATAGAAAACCATAAACAACTGAAGGATCCACAATTAGAATTTACTCAACATATTGAAATAAATAGCATAATAATATGAAAATTATCTTGCATATGGACAATTATCTTGCATAGGAATGTAGAGGTAATGCTATGGAATTTATTTCTTTAGGAAATTGCTTTTGGTTGGCTAATATTTTTTTTTGTGGTTTAAAATTAAAAAAAAAAAAAAAAAACAACAACAACAACAACAAACAATGAGTGCAAGCTTTAATATTGCACCTCCTCCCCTTGTAAGAGTAAGGTGGAAGGTAAGGTTATTGGTTCAATTCCAAACCAGTGGGTGAGTAACTTACCCAAAAAGAAATACAAAATTATCATTTTGGTTTTTTTGGTCATGTCCAAACCTAAAATGCTTAGAATCGAACACCGTACGAATGAATACTAACAATATTGGTTGGCTAGTTATAGTGGTGGAGCTAGAATTTCACTTAAGCGGACAAGATTAAAATTAATTTTCAAATATTAATCAAGAATTTCGATTTCGGGCAAAATCCAACCTGATTACCTTTCACCCATGATGAATAAGGTAATACCTAGAATTATGCATTACTCTTTAGGGAATGGCTTATGTCAAGTGGCCAATTCCACTTGACACATTGGGATACGGACATGTGTCCAAGATTGGACATGTGTCTGTATCGCAACGTGTTTAGTATTGCAACTTGTGGTTTTCTACTCATAAACACCTTAAGATTATAGCATAATAATAGTAGAGGCTAAATAACAATTGACATTGTGGCAAATTAATTAGGACATTTTTGTATTGCATCGCACCACAATGGTTGGTTTCACAAAAGAGTGATTGAACAATATTATTTAGGGGTAGTCAGTTGATTGCACCTAAATTAGCTTTCATGGGCTCGATTTGGTTAGCTTGGTTGATTTTGACTAAAAAAGCATAAACACTTCAAAACCCCACAAAGTGTTCATCTCTAACACATGTTCAGTAGATATTTATTATGAAAAACCAATATTATAGAAAAAGCCTATAAATAAATAAAATATAAATTAAAAATATTATTAATTAATTAATTGTAGTATTTCCAGTCTTAATTTTTTTAGGGAGAAAATTACACTTTGCTTACTTGTGGTTTGCTTGAAAAACACTTTATCTATTTGTGGTTTGAAAATTGACACTTTACCCACCTTAGGTTAGCTCTGTTTGTCCACTGTTACCCAGTTTTGTTAAAAATAAGGGTAAATTTGTATTTTTATTACCCTTTTATGTTTACCTCCTCTCAAAACATAAAATGTTAAAAAGTCAAATGAAAAGAAGATCTAAAAGCTAGGTTTCCAAGGAATTAAAACTTAACTTTTACGTCAATCCATACCTGTTGTTTTCATTTCTTTATTGAGAGAGAGGCTATAAAACCCAATGATGCAAACCCGAGAAGAAAGGTTTAGAATTTGAGGCAAATGTTGTCGATGCTTAGCACGAGGCAATCCTTCTTCTTCTACAACCCCTCCTCATCAATTTTGACCAACTACTTCTGGGAAAAGCAGTTCGATCATTCTCTCTAGCAATTCAAGCTTTTAGCCACCCCATCCTCTAGAGAAAAATAGTGGGATTATCTTTGTTCCGTGCATAAATGCACCATAAACGAGGTCCAGCACATTATGGAGCGTTCCACCATAAACTGTGACCATTCTAAGAGAACCCCACAAACTAACACCAAACAACTAATGAAATTTTTTTAATATTTAGTTCAAATTTTGAAACTTTTTTAAGAAACCCATAAATGTTATTCACAATAGTGAATTAATAAAATAAAATTTTGGGTTAAATGTCTATCTAAAGCTCAAAACTTTTACAAATAAACAACAACCCATTAATCAGAGTCAATGAAAAAAATAAGATTTTTTAGAATTTCTAGATCTAGTCAATCGAGTATAACGTAAAGTTTTGAGAAAACCAAGTGAAAGTAAATTGAAATCAAATAGACCACAGAATGAATGAGAAATTCAAATTCGGAACCAAGAAATCAAAGAATAAAACTAAGAAGAATTATGATTCGAAGTCCATTTGCCATAAATAAATTACAAAAAATTAAAAGGAAAGGTGTTAAAAGAGAAAATGAGTCAAACCCAAAAAGAATAAATTAAATTGATAAAATATAATTTCAATTTTTAATGCGTTAAAATAGAAGATCTAAAAGTTGATACATAAAAAGAAGATGTAAAAGGTTTTAATTTTTACAAAACCTAACTTTTAGTGCTTCTTTTCTCTTATTTTTTTTATTTTTTATTTTATTTTATTTTTTTTAATCTTTTAAGAGGAGAGAGACATAAAAAGATAACAAAAATACAAATTTACTTGTATTTTTAACAGAGGTGGGTAATGAGAGACAAACGAAGCTAATTTTATATGAGTAAAGTGCCAATTTTTAAACTACAGATAAGTAAAATGTTTTTCAAACAAATCACATGTAGGCAAAGTGAAATTTTTTTAATTTATTTATTTACATGTCTTTGTATCCAATGTCATGTCATGTTTGGGTCCATGCTTCTTAGTTTGGGTAGTGATGGGCTAGGAGTAAAGATTGATGTTCACTTTAATTAAATGGCCTGGGCTTGGCCAAGCTGAGCCGAAATTTAAAATTAAATTTTTTTTTTTGACAAACCAGATCACCTTTTCTTTTTTTGAGAAACAAAAAACTAGGTTAGCTAGTACAACTCATTACTGTTTTGGGCCTATAAATTTTATCTTACAAAAATTACAAGCCCAATTTGTAGAAATTTCTTTAGCATTTCAAACCCAGTAATTGGTTCAATTGCAAACCCATTTACGCATATACCTCAGATTAGTACTACAAAAAATTAGCCAAATCCTATGTATGGTATTTACTCCAAGGCAACAATTGACTTGGTAATTGTTTAAAATATATGATGACAAATTGATGGGCTAGGAGTAAAAATTGATGATCTCTTTAATTAAATGGGCTGGGTTGGGCCAAGTTGAGCCGAAATTTCAAATTTTAATTTTTTTTTTTTTGACAAACCAGGTCACCTCTTTTTTTTTGAGAAACAAAAAACATGGTCAGCTAGTACAACTCATTATTGGTCTGGGCCTATAAATTTTCTCTTACAAAAATTAAAAGCCAATTTGTTGAAATTTCTTTAGAACTCCAAATCCAGTAATTGGTCCAATTGCAAACCCACTTACGCACATACCTCAGATTAGTATTTTCTCGAAGGCAACAATTTACTTGATAATTGTTGAATCCCTAATTGTTAAAACTATAGTTTTTAACATACAACACTCATTCATTGTGTATCAAAATGTGGCTCAAGTTATCCAAAAAAAAAAAGGGGTGGCTCAGTCTCATTAATCAAATTTTTTAGGAATTTCATTAATCAAAATTTCAATGAACATACTCTTATATTAATTGACAATAGATCCCTATCAAAATAATAATAATAATAATAAACAATAGGTCATGAATTATAACATATTGGCATGTTCTCTAATAAACTCTAAACAAAATATCTAATTAAAAGAAAAATGTTCAAATAAAAAGCCAAAATTAGTGTCATGTTGATAATAAGACTCTAATAAGGAGTTGATTCCATATCTCTATTTTCTTGCTTCTAGACTATACGACGTATATAGGACTTCAGGTGCAACATAGTATGCACTTCCAACAATATCATCAAGTCCTTCATCTGCACATAACACCCATATATGGGACAAATAAAATAAAACAAAAACAAGTAGCACTTTTAGCCTTCTTCAAAAAGTACCCTCTTTTGTCTTGGTGATTGAAGATTGCTGAGACTACAACTACTCCATTACAGTTTTCCATCTCAACTTGATCTGAATTTGAACACAATTCAAATAGGCTTGTATCAGTTACATCAAGAAAAAATAGATTTTTTTCTATGAATTGTGTTCCATGAATTGAGCACAATTCAAACAAATTCAGTTGATAGGAAAAAAAAAAAAAAAACAAAACTCATTACCCCAAAACAAAAATTACAATCATTGAATGGAAATATTCAAGGAAAAAATGGAGGGTAGAGTAGTACGCAACTGTGAAGAAGACAAAGGAAAAGCTAGTGGAACGATGAGTTGGGAGGGCATACTTGTGTTCTCCATAGAAAGAAGGGTAAGAAAAGAGAGAGATGTATAGAGCGAGAAAGAGAGTGGTGAAGATGTAAAACAGAGAAACAGAGGAGCTTTGATTGGAAGAGGAGATGTGTAGATGATGTTACCTTCCCCATAAAGTTATATCTCATCAGTTTCCATGCGGTGGTGGAGGGATGGTGGAGCCAAAGCAATTTTCGAATTGGGGATTTAGGGTATATAAAAATCTGGATTTGTAGAAGAGGTTGCACGCACGAGAGATTGAGAGAGAGATGTGAAAAAAATTGGCTTTTGTTTTAATTGATTTTGAGGAAGGGTGTTTCGGCCTTTTAAGTTTGTTCCACCTAAGCTTGAAGCATGTGTTTGTCGCATGTAGTAAGATTCCATTAACCATAATAGCAAAAATAACACCAGGGTGGAAAGTGTGATAGTTTAGGGTGCAAAGTGTGCATTCAAATGGTTTAGGGTGCAAAGTGTAATTTGGTGCATAGTTTAGGGTAGTAAAGTGTAATTTCCCTTAAAATATATGATGATAAACTGAACCCCTAATTGCTAAAACTATTGTGGGTTTGGCATAACTATAGTTTTTAACACATGTCTTTTGTTAATCAGTAATATTCTTAAGCTTTCAACCCTCATTAATTGTGTATCAAAATGTGGTTCAATTTTATTCTAGGAACTTCACTAACCAAAATTTCAATGAATAGACTTTTACATTAATTGACAACAAATCCCCATCCAAAAATTAAAAAAATAAACAATAGATCATGAGACATAACATATTGACATGCTCTCTAATAAATTCTAAACAAAATTTCTAATTTAAAGTAAAATTATCAAATGAAAAGGCAAAAATTAGTGTCATGTTGATGGGACTCACTAAGGAGTTGATTTCGTATCTATATATTTAGCATCTCCAACTCTGCTACTAACAATACTGTATACCCATTCTCTTCCTTGGCTACTACAACTTGCTCTATCATTGCCACTGCTACTACATTTATTCCCTCCTTTGTTGACCACAACAAGAGCTAGCCAAAGTTGATCTTCATTACCTACTTTAAAAGACCAAATTTGGATCACTTAGTTAAGCTTTCTACTAAGATTATTTTTTTTCACCACCTCATTCCAAGATTTTATTAGCATATAGCATGAGCTTTTCTTTCCTGACTCCTTGGGCATGTCTCATTTCCTCAAAATGATCTAATTTACCTTACCGGAGGGTTCCATGAAGGGGGCTTCCATTGCTTGTTGTTGATCCAGATATTCTTTTTCTGCCTCTCTCAAGAAACTGCCATTGATTTGGCTTAAAGGCATGGACAACTGACTATTATGTCGGTTTAGGTCAGTCTTAGCGAGAGGTTTCTGTATGACCAAAACTAGTTGGGTTCCACCCATTGTGTCAATGATATTTTGGAGATTTTGATGTAGTTTTGGTGATGGGTTTGAGAGTGGATGGGTTGGGTTCAATTTGGGCTTCTTTGGTGGTTTTTCTTTGCTTTTGGTTAACAAGCTTCAAACTTGTTAGGATTAGTGTCCTAAAATCCTGTTGTATAATGCTATGTATGACATTATGTTATAAGTAATAAAATTGTTTTATCATCTAAAATAATGGCAACATGAATATTTGAACGTTATCATATAGTCCTTGAGATGCATAATATGTGATTTAGTCATAGAAGATGTAAATCACAAGTTCTTTGTAAACTCATAATCTTAGTTTGTAGTTGGGTGATGAAATTGAGCATTTCATTTCTGAAAACTATAACATGTCAACTAAGATGATTTGTCTTGATCATGGAAGTAAAAACTTCTAGTTGATATGTTAATATGTTTTAAGTGTATAAGACATATTGAACTGAACCGCTGTGAGATTTATCATTCTATTAATGATTGTTAAATGAATAATAAATCTCATGACTTTTATTTACATAAACTCTCAATCCTGAGAGAATAGTGAATCCGATCATGAAATGTAAATTACTTTGATATATTAGGAGTGAGATCTAATATAATGGTCAAAATCTCAGTATGTTGGGCAACCACACGTAGTGTTGAAGGAACACATATTCCCAAGATGAAATTCATAATCTTTTATAGAGATATAAAATATTCTCTTGAGATAAGTTTAATGGGTTTGGTTATTCAGAGTGTTAGGCCTAACAACTTTAGTAAAGAGTTACTAAAGTTTATATTTTATGACCTTGCTTTTCAGAAATATATATATGAATAATTTAAAGGATTAAACCGGGTACTCAAGGATCAAGAGGTAGTAACTTTCAAAGTAACAGTTATATATTATGATTTTGTATTACTATAAATATTTTCATGAAGTGGTTAAATGTTTAGATAATAAAGTTTTGGGATATAATTTATTAATAAGGCATAGAGTGAAATTATAATTATATAGTTGTATTAAATATAATTAATGGTAACTTTGGGCTTGTCAAGAGTTGACAAATAAGCCTAAAACTCATTGGAGTTAGAGTTTTATTTGTCCCTTTTGGTCCCACTCCGAGCCACACACTAAAGCCTAATTGGGCTGGCCTAAAAGGCTGACCCAATTAGATAATCAATTATTTATTTAATAAGATTTATTAAATAAAGTAACTACCAAGTGCAGTTAAAAGAGATATATGTATGATTAAAAGAGAAACTTATAGATTTCTCAAGATACTCTCTTATTCTCTTGAACAAGTACGTATACACATCTTGGGCACATGTGGAATTGGGGTGAAGACTGAAATTCTTCCTAAGTTCAATCTTTGTTTGTTTTGAATTTCACTGCATCAAGGTACATCTTCCTATTCTTGTTTCTAAAATATAGATGTTCCATGTTATCTCACATGAATGAAGTAGATCCGTTTATTTCCGCTACGTGTTTTTGTATGAGATGCAAAACTATGTTTTCCAACAAAATCTTAACAATTGAGGCCATCAATTACTCTAGGTGTGGGTTTGGGAGACTTTTTCGTAGATAAGAGTGTAGATTCAGAATGGTTGGGAACAACAATGGATGAAGCAGCAGAGATTCCCAAATGGGGTTTCTTGGGTGGGATTATTTTGAAGCGTAGGATGATCTTTGGTGCAGTATAACCCTCTGGTTCTGGTTCTTGTAGTGGCGAAGCATTTAATTCTGAATCCACAGTGCCAGTGGGGTTGAGAAAACCTCTTCCTTTTGACTTTCAAATTTGGCAATTGGGAATGGGAATGAGGTTTAGACGAGCCAAGATTCAATCTTTTTTTTGTAGGAGGAGCCCCAAGGGGTTCAAAACAATATTGGAGCTTCTTATCCTCTGAAGGCAGTGGCAAAGAAGGTTTTTTTAGCGAGGAATTGATTCAAGTCCTTCAAGACACATAGAGTGAGCAAGTCCAAGTCCACCACTTGTTTTCCATTCTCTACTGAATCTTTGGTGCACTTTTTTTTCAATGCATTGAATGACTCACACTCACAAAGGGTAGGAGGACGTGAACCGGGACTAGTCACTGTGGTTTTGATCTTTTTTCTTGATCACTTCTCTGTGAGTTACAGAGATAAAACATCAAACAAAAAGCAGAGATGAGAGAGACCTAAAATATTCAATTCTTGTCATTGGATTAAGTTGAATTGGCATCTAAGATTTCTTAATTTATGTTTCTGCACTAAAAAACAGAAAGCAATTGTGGGCTACAAAGTGGGTTTTTGGTTAGATGAATTCTCTGTGAGTTTAAGAGATAAAACTAGAGAGAGAGAGAGAGAGAGAGAGAGAGAGAGAGAGAGAGAGAGAGAGAGAGAGAGAGAGAGAGAGAGAGAGAGAGAGAGAGAGAGAGAGGGTTTATTGTTGGTTATGGAAATATGCGTGTGATAGTGAATAATTTATGTAATTATTTTATTTTAATTAAAAATGTTGTAGTGTAATGTATAAGATTGTGGGGGTGGAGTAGAGTTAGAGTAAATCACAAATTGTTGAGAGAGTTGGGGTTGCTTTGGGTTCAAGTAAGCTTCTTCATCTCTGGGTTTGAGAACAAAAAGAGAGTCAGTCTCTCCGTCTCCGAGTCTGAGAGTGATTCATAATTCAAAACTCAAACACTAAAAGTAACGACTAGTTTATTTAAGAAAGTTGGGGTTGCATTGGGTTTAAGTCAGTTAACTCTATCTGTCTCTGAGTCGGAGATAACAAAAATAGAGAGCAAAGCATTCAAAACTCAAACCCTCAAAACTAACGGCTAGTTTGTATTTGGGAAGCACTACAAAAAAAGTTGCCTATAGCAGTGTTTTTAGTGGCATTCACAAAAAAAAAGCCATTATAGGTACCCTATAGTGGCGTTTGAAAAAACGCTTCTATAGGCATATCTATAGCCGTGTTCAGGGGACTCTATAGTGGCATTTTAAAATACTAAGCCTATAGCAGCGTTTTAAAAATGCCACTATAGGTCCATTAATTTTTTTTAAAAAAAAATCCAACCGTGACAAACAAAATATTTAAAAAGAACTTATAGCAGCATTTAATAAACACCACTATAGGCCCTTTGTTTTACAAGGGCCTATAGTCACGTTTGTAAAACGTTGCTATAGCCCAAGCCAAAATAAAAATAAAAATTATGGGACCTTAAGCAGCGTTTAATAAATGCCACTATAGGCCCTTGCTACTATAGCCCAAACAAAAAAGAAAAAAAATAATTAAGGGACCTACTTAGTGGCGTTTATTAAACGCTACTATAGCCCAACCTTAAAAAAAAAAAAAAAAAAAAAAACAACAACAACAACTGAGGGACCTATAGAGAGTCGGTCTCTTCATCTCCGAGTCTGAGAGTGATTTATAATTCAAAACCCAAACACTAAAAGTAACAGCTAGTTGATTTGAGAGAGTTGGGTTTGCGTTGGGTTTAAGTCAGTCAAGTCTCTCTATCTTAGAGTCGGAGATAACAAAAATAGAGAGCAGAGCATTCAAAAACCAAACCCTCAAAACTAATGGCTTGTTTGTATTTGGGAAGAACTACAAAAAAAAGCTGCTGATAGTAGTGTTTTTTTAGTGGCATTCACAAAAAACGCCACTATAGGTACCCAATAGTGGCGTTTTAAAACTCTGAGCCAATATTAGCATTTCAAAGTGCCTATAGCAGCGTTTTAAAAACGTCACTATAGGTCCATTTAAAATTTTTTTAAAAAGCCAACGGTGAAAAACAAAATATTTAAAAATAACCTATAGCAGCGTTTAATAAATGCCACTATAGGCCCTTTGTCTTACAAGGGCTTATAGTGGCGTTTGTAAAACGCTCCTATAGCCCAACTCCACCAAAAAAAAAAAAAAAAATTAAGGGAACTATAACAGTGTTTAATAAATGCCACTATAGGCCCTTATTGCTATAGCCCATCCAAAAAACAAAAAATAAAATAAAATAAAAAAATAATTGAGGGACCTATAGCAGCATTTATTAAACGTTGCTATAGCCCAACCCCAAAAAATTTAAGGGACTTATATCTGTGTGTAATAAATGCCATTATAGGCCCTTTGTCGTACAAGGGCCTATAGTGGCATTGTAAAACGCTACGATAGCCCAACCCCAAATATGAGTGTATTTATTTTAATTAAAAAAACATTGTAATGTAATGTATAGGGTTCCTGAGTGGGGAGGAGAGGAAATTAAATCACAAATTGTAAATGCAACGGCTAGTTGAGAGTTGGGGTTGCGTTGTCCGTCTTTGAGTTGGAGATACCAAAACAAAGTAAACAGATTTTTATTAGTATCATTCAAAACTAACGGCTCTCTGTTACATATTTTTTTCCCATTTTACCCCTATATTTTACATTTATTTCTCAAACGTGCCCTTCCTTGACATGTATTCTATAACAATTTATGTTAGCTTCATTAAAGAAATAATCTTCATTGTTTATAAAAATAAAAATAAAAATAAAAAGAAATAATCTTTGTCTTTCAATTCCAAATAACAAGACCCAATTTATATATATATATATATATATATATATATATATATATATATATATATATATATCAAGACCCAACTGGAAAAGAAAAACATTGAATTTAGAAATGTCATTGATTGTTTAGAAGAAGCTTTTCTTGAGTACAACTAAAAAAGAAAAAGAAAAATGCCTGCATATAAACCACTATTAAAATTTGGATTTGCTTATTTAAGAAGCTTTTGCACTTTGTATAAAACTGGAATAGGCCATTAGGGTTTTATTACTTAGCCAAAAAAAGAAAAAAGACTAGGGTTTTATTTAGTGGAGCCTATTATTTACTAATTCTAAATAATATAACCAAATGGTACAACTTTCACTAATTTTAACTATGATCTCAAAAGCTAAGATCTAATTGTTCATAGTTACTCAAAACCAATGATAGTTTTAGGAATATTTTTCAAGGTGGGTATTAAAAAAATTTTAATTATAAAAAATCTAATAAAAAGACATATATTAACAAAAAAAAAAAAATGTAAATACATAAAGTTTTATAGTATTCTTTTAAGAGTTTTCATATTTTGAAATTGTTATATGATAGTCTCATTATCAATGTTGCAAGTTATATTTCTTTTTCAATGTACATAGCCAAACAATCATTTATTCACTGATCTTCCATTCGATTGCGTAGTTCATTTTTTATATATATCATTATTGGAAAACTTCTTTATACTGTTGTTATGTCTTCATTTTTATATATTTCCTTAATAGTTTTAAAATAGTTTTAGCAGTAAATTATTATGTCTTTATTATATGATATTTTTAGATGCTTGAGTAATTGTTTTAAGCATTTACAATTTTTTTGTATTACTCATATTCCTTATCTCATTTGTGTATTCTTTGATATTATTAAGAAAACATATTCAATTTAGTGTTTAAATTATTAATTTATCTGTTCATTTTTCATATGTTGGATTAGATGTGTTAGATTAGATTATGATAGTATTAACACAATACTTCTTATTTTTTCAAAAAAATTTCTCTAAAATTCTCCCCTTTTTACTCTTGGTTACAATCTTTATATATAAAGTTATAACCAACACTTTTTTTCTTAGGAATAGTGACATATTTCTATTGCTTCACATTAGAGCCTTATTAAAAATTTTGAATTTGATTATGCATTGGATATTTGGCTTAATCACATCACATTTGAAATGTTTTACATATTCAGAAGAAGTAGTTTGACTTTGATGTGATTTTTATTTTTCCCTTTCTTCCCCCCCCCCCTCTCTCTCTCCATTAGCAACCTATTATTTTCCAAAATTTGATGATGATTTTATTGCATTAAATATGTGTTGTAGCTTTTTTTTTTTCCATTTAATTTTGCTACGCTTAAGTTAGTATATTCAGAAATATTAGTTTCTTTATGTTATATTTCAATGTTGATATCCTGATCATTATTAGTATTATTATTTTTAATTTAGTGTTTCTCAATCGACATTTGTTTTGTATTACATTTTTCCTTTGATGTATTGCTTTTGAGAATGAATGTGTCTCTAGCATTACTCCACTTTATAAGGACAATTATATTTATTGAATTTAAGTAAAATATTAAAATTTAATTTTTTTAGAATAAAAAGTAGAGAAAATATAAATAATTTAATGATATGAAAGATGTGGCTGAATTTAAGTGTTGAATAAAATAAGATGAGAAGAAAAAAAAAAGGTGAAAATAGAACATATAACAATAAACACAAATTTATCCAAATCATGCTATCTAATAGAATATTATTATATTATTATATACTATCTTTAAATCTTTATAATGCAATAGGATAACATTTAACAATCAAAGAAAAAAAATTTAAAAACACAAAACTAAATAGCATCAACCCAAAGTAGACTTCTAAAGAACACAAAAATTTATCACCCTAAAGCAAAGATGCAAGAAAAATAAAAAATAAACCAAAAAATTGAGAGAGAAATAACTTTTTTTTTTTTTTTTGTGAGATAAAATTATATATAGAATGGAATAGAGAATGACAAATTTATACTAAAATGACGAGAATAAAAAGAAACAAAATAAAGGAAGATAAAGGGAAAAAGAAAGGATGATATTAAGGTAGAGGGTAGTGGGGAGATGAAAAGATAAAGGGAAGGAGAAAGTTTGGACAAATTGTAAATGTAAAAAAATGAGTACTATTTTTTTAGGACATTTTAATTTACTCTAAATAAAATATTCTATGTTTTTTTTTTTTTTTAAAGGAGAGAAAATATAAGTAATTTAATGATATGAAAAATGTAACTGAATTTCAAGGTTGAACAACATAAAATGAGAAGAAAAAAAAGTAAAAATAAAAGATATAACAATAAATACCAAATTCTCTAAATCATGTTATGTAATAGAATAATATTATATTTTTATAACGTAGTAGAATAACATTTAACAATAAAAAAGAACACAAAATTAAATAAATAAATAAAACAAAAACAACAACTCAAAACACAAAACTAAATTGCATTAATCCAAAGTAGAGTCCTAAAAAACACAAAAATTTATCAACCTAAAGTAAAAATGCAAGAAAAAAAAAATCCACCAAAAAATTGAGAGAGAGAGAGAGAGAAATAAATTTTTTTTTTTTTTTTTTTGGTGAGGGAAAACTATGCATATAATGTAAAAGATAGTGACAAATTTATAGTAAGAGAGTATGAATAAGAGGAGACAAAATAAAGAAAGATGAAGGGAAAGAGGAAGAATGCTATTTATGTAGAGAGTAGTGGGGAGATGAAAATGTAAGGGAGGGAGAAAGTGTAAATATTAAATAATAATAAAAAGAGTAAATGTTAAAAACAATTATAGGAAAATTGGAAAGAAAAGGATAATGGCATGGATACTGATGTAGTTTAACTGGAACGTAGCAACAATAAATATTATGTTTAAACTTTTAGGTATATATAGATGTAGATATAGATTACCAAATCAAAAGGATCTAGATTGCTATTTTGATTGTTTGGTCTCTTTGTGTTAATGGATTCTTATCATTTTGATCACATTTCATTCATAGGGAAATTAATTAAGGTTTGGAATTATTTTATGGAATGGGATTGGAATTATGGATTACTTGGATTGAAATAATTCATTTTGGAATTTTTACATGCAATGTGTCTCCAAGTCACTTGATATGTGATTCTCATGCCCAAGAAAAAATAAAGTGTTTGGAATGTAAAAGTATCAATGTATTTTTTGGAAGATATTTTTGTAACAATTAATTCACTTCATTCTTTTAACATTCATTTAGTGATAATCAAACTATAAATTTTTAGATTTTTTTTAGAACTCAAAGGTATAAAAAAATATTGTGCGCTGCTTATTGTATAGAAAATGATATTTGGCCATTCTTCAAGAGTAGTGAAATTGAAGTAAATGTTTTACTTAGACTTTGTTTGTTTGTCATTTGTCATTTGAGGACTTAGAATATAGTGGAGTTGGGACATACTCCAACTCTATAAATGTGAAATACTTGTGAGAGTCTGGAACTAGAATTACTATCAAAAGAGGATTCGTGGAATCTCTTTGGGTTGGGTTATTTTGTGGAGTAGTCACTTATTTTTTAATTTCAAAAAAATAAGAAAAACTAAATTAAAATTTGAATTTCATTGAATATTTTATATTGCATCAAACTTTTTATAATTGATAGAAGATTTATATTGCTTTGGTCCTAAATACATTCTAATGAAAATATTAAGTTTTGGTCCTAAATACATTCTACCAAAAAAATAAAAAAAGAAGAAGATAAAACAATGATCTTTGAACAAAAATTCTAGATTTGAATACTAAGTTACAGAGCGAGAAGGTATTAGACACCCACTCTGTCTAGAAAAATCCAACCTTACATCAATGGCCTATTTAATCAACACATAATAGGTTTGAGAAAAATACCTCCAAGCATGTACGTGATTTACATTAATTTTTTTAATATCATTGAATTTCTTAAAATTGGAAAAAAAATTGTAATTCTTAAATAGGGGATATAGTATTTTTTTTTAATAATAATGATTTCTTCTTGGAAGTGGGGTAATATTTGAGAGGTCTTTTTCATTCAGTTAGTTTTTCTCAAAAGTACCAATGTGCAGGAAGTCAAAACCAATGAGAGGTCTTTTTCATAGGAAACCAGATGGTGGGAATTAAAAAAACATACAAGTTGCTAAGAAAACCAGATGCTGGGAATTAGGAAAACAAACAAATGAGCTGTTGGTTGGTTTCAGCCTCTTGAAAACCAGCGGTACCAAATGGTTTTGCCTCCCGTAGGTACAACCTTACTGATGATGGCAATATGAGAGTCCCCTGTGTTCCAAACGCTATAAACACCCTCTCAGAGGAAACCCATCTCTCCACAACAAATTCAAGCAATCTGTGTTCTTCAAACAACAAAGTCAACCTATCAAAAAAAAAAAAAAAAAAAAAAAAAATCAAAGTCAAGTAACAGTAGACAAAAAGACAAAAAGATGTCTTCTTCAAACACTGCTGGTCAAGTCATACGTTGCAAAGGTACACAACACAATACAATAACACTCCACTCTTTTGGTTTTTCTTCTTACATTCTTTGTTATGGTTTCTGGGTTTTAGTCAGATGATTGTTTGATGGGTTTCTTTCCACTTCTTCTTCCTTTTTTTTTTTTCTTTTTTTTGTCATTGTTTAATACTATATTTGTTTTGATGATTTCAATTCTCAACGCGTTCCCTTGTTTTGTTGTCACTTAATATATATATATATATATATATATATATATATATATATATATATATAAAATTTTGGACGGGGATGAACTATTTGTGCACCAAAAGTGTTAATCAATGCAAAGAGATGTTTTTCTTTTGATTGTCTCATACAAATTGAACTCTTGTGACTTGTGTGTTTTACACATTATAATGAGGAAATACACTTGCCATAGGAACAGGGCTACTTAAGAAGTTTGAAGTAGCAACTAGAGTTGACTGAATCTGACCGTTTTCTCTTTTTTTTTTTTTTTACTTGTTTAAGATGATACATTTAGAGTTTGTGAATAGTGTTTCCTTAGATTTAGGCTTACATTGCAATTTCAGTATGAAATTTAAACAAGCCTACTCTGTCGAATCTTTAGTAGGAAATTTGGGGGTATTATTTCTTTGTTCTTAGAGGAGTATTGTCTACTCTCCTATAAGAGGAGAGCCATGATTCAAATCTCCCTTGTCTCATTGTATAAAGAGTATTCATACCTTTAAGCATTCCCTAAGCAAACAGTATTATGTTTTTAGCTGCTTTAGAGCTATGTCGTATTTATGTTTATGTTTTTTTTTTTTTTTTTTTTTTTTGGGGGGGGGGGGGTCAATTAATTGATGGATGGAAATGCATTGCAGCTGCGGTGGCATGGGAAGCCGGAAAGCCACTGGTGATAGAAGAAGTGGAAGTGGCACCACCAATGGTGATGGAGGTTCGTCTCAAGATCCTCTTCACCTCCCTCTGCCACACAGATGTTTACTTTTGGGAAGCCAAGGTAACCACATTTCAATCATATCTATAACTTAAGCACGTGTATAGAAATGCATTATTCTTGTAAAGACCTATTTTATGTGCTAGATATACTTAAACCAGTTTTTCTTTTTCTTTTTTGAGAAACTAAACCAGTTGGTTTTTGAATATGCAGGGACAGACCCCATTGTTTCCTCGCATATTTGGTCATGAAGCTGGCGGGTATGGACAAATAGCCATTAGTTTTAATTGTGTCTTAGTTCCTTTCATATATAATTGGGTACATTTATCTTACTAAGTACTCGTCTTTCTGGTCATTTTGGTATTTTAGGATTGTTGAGAGTGTCGGTGAAGGTGTGACAGACCTCAAACCTGGTGACCATGTGCTTCCTGTCTTCATTGGGGAATGCAGGGAGTGTCGACATTGCAAGTAAGAGGAAAGCAACATGTGTGACCTCCTGAGGATAAACACTGACCGAGGCGTGATGCTCAATGATGGCAAGTCGAGATTTTCTATTAATGGACAGCCCATTTACCATTTTGTTGGGACTTCTACCTTTAGTGAATACACTGTGGTACATGTTGGTTGTGTTGCCAAAATTAATCCAGTTGCTCCTCTGGATAAAGTTTGTGTTCTCAGCTGTGGAATCTCAACAGGTCAGCAAAAGAAGCATTGCAACTACTTTATGTAACATTTTTATGCATTTCATTTTCTTATTAGATCAAATTGAGTTCTGTAGGTCTTGGAGCTATCTTGAATGTTGCAAAACCAAAAAAAGGGTCAACAGTAGCAATTTTTGGATTGGGGGCTGTTGGTCTAGCTGTGAGTCTCTCCTCTCTTGTACAACGTTATCAATTTTTGGATTAAAGCTCTTTTGGTGTACCTTTTTTGGAATTCTCTTTTGCTTGTGCTAACGAGGAGGCTGCTTTTGTTGTTTTACATGATTAGGCTGCTGAAGGGGCTAGAATCCCTGGTGCTTCAAGGATTATTGGGGTTGATCTGAATGCTAAGCGTTTTGATGAAGGTTAGTGAGATCCAATATTAACATGCAATGTGTTAGTATGGAATGTTGTTTGCTGTTTTTTGTTATATGCTCATTTTACTTGTTCTTGTCAACACAACAGCCACGAAATTCGGTGTCACTGAGTTTGTGAACCCAAAAGACCATGACAGGCCTGTTCAAGAGGTTTGTTTTCCTTATATATTTTCAAAGTTGGTTCTGTAATGAATAAACAAATATAAATTTCACTATTTTGATAACATTTCTTCTTGTCTTTAGGTGATTGATGAAATGACTGGTGGGGGAGTTGACCGAAGTATTGAGTGTACTGGTAGTATCAATGCTATGATATCTGCATTCGAATGTGTTCATGATGTAATTCCCTATGAAATTTTTTTCTAGTTATTTGATGAAATTTATGGTAATTATGGTATAATTTAATGCTTCTGAGTTATGACATTATGCTTGTTTCTTCGTAGGGATGGGGTGTTGCTGTACTTGTTGGCGTCCCAAACAAAGATGATGCATTCAAAACGCATCCAATGAATATCTTAAATGAGAGGACTCTGAAGGGTACCTTTTTTGGCAATTACAAACCAAGATCTGACCTACCTTCTGTGGTTGAAAGGTACATGAACAAGGTAAGCTGATCTTCCTATTAAAGGATTGAGTATGATTTATTGGATCATTCTTCATACTAATTAATACATGTAGAAATTCATTTTGGAGTGATAAGTATGATTCCAATAAGCATCACTGCGCACAATATTAAATTGGAAAAGGACATTATACTGACCAGTAGAATGATATGTAACTTTCAACTATGCTTTGTTTATTCCAATCTAACTGTGCTTTGAAGTGGATCTGTTTACACTCTTAAAAACACACCAGCATATTTATTTTTGTTTTAGTCTTTAGATTTGTTTATTTACTCAATTCATCTAAGAGTCACATGCAGGGTACATGACTTAATTTTTGAAGTCCGTATGTAAAATCAAATTCAAAAATTCCTTTTCTGGGTTCTGCTCAAAAGGACCCAGTATTTTGTCGATGCTGTAACTCTTACAATTTCTAATTTAAACAGGAGCTTGAGTTGGAGAAGTTCATTACCCATGAAGTCCCTTTCTCAGAGATCAACAAGGCCTTTGAGTTCATGCTAAAAGGTGATGGTCTCCGATGTATCATCCGCATGGATGCATAGAAAATAATTGAGATGATAAGCACTTTCCAGTGTATCTAAAAAAATTAACTTTAGTGCTTCTTGTAGGGAAATTGGTTAATTCTTATGTCTCTCATTTGCTTTTTGTTTAAAAGAATCAAAATCCCCATTAGCTTGTATAATAATGTAATTTCACAATTCTGTAATGAATTTCAGCATATTTACTGTTGTTGTTTCTTCATGACTTCATTCATGTTTTCATGAAAATGCAAGATGACTTAATTTTGTGAATATGAATTTGTTTGGTTTATGTACCACTGGTCTGGATAGATGAAGATTGCATAACCATGTACACTTGTTTCAAATGGACCCAGCCATCATTAGAGGACAAACTACATTGCTCTGAACTGGGCAATGTGATCTACTCAGCCAAAAAAAAAAAACACTAGGCAATGTGATCTAACGATAGTTAATAAAATAAAAGAGCAATTACTTTGACAACTCTCCGTTTTTTAAATACGGATCACATTTTGTTTTTACTTAATCCTTTTTTTGAGGGTTTACTTAATCCTAAAAAATTAAAACCACTAATAGCATCTCACTTAATGCATGCACGATATCATGGGATAAGTGTTTATAAAGCATGATAGAATTTTATAAGCCAAGTGAAGATTATAACTTCTTTAATCAAATAACAAATCTCTTTTTCCTCAAAAATAATAATAATAATAATAATAATAATAATAACAAATAACAAATCTTTTAAACAAAGATAATAAAGCATGAACAAGGATTTCCAGCAATGAAAAGGTAGGTGGATCTAAGGGCTGCACACTAGATACCCTCAATGGGATGTCTTGGAAAAGATGCAGGTGCTTTGATAAAAACTTTGAGTGCCTCAAGCAAGCATGAAAACCATGAAGTAGAGAGAAATCAAGTTGATCTCCAATATGCACAATATTCTCCTTTGATAATAAAAAAAGATGCCGCAAAAGTACATATTCAGCCATTCTATTCAAAATGAGAGATGTCTAGTCCATTGCTCACTTTCCCATACTCACCTGGTTTTCCTCCTCCAATGGTATTGGGAAAAAAAAAATTAGTGTTCACGATCAGGCTATTTAAATCAATTAGTTCTGGGATGTCTACTACCTTCTTCATATGTAATTGAACCTTTGAATTTATGTGTTTTTGTTGCAGTTCTCACAATTGTGTATTTTTTTCACTTCTCCAGCAAACAAGTTTGGTTCAATCAACCCACCATAGTCCTCTTATTTACTAAACATAGCTGGTCAAATTAAAAAAAAATGTTGGCTAAAAAAATATGATGTGAAATTAACAAATAGTTACATACTGTATGACATGATAGGACCCTAGATTTAATTAATGGTTAAAATCACAACATGTAACAAGATGGTCTTTTTATTCATATGACTAAATTTATAAATGAGATCGACTAAGTTGTTTTTTTTTTTTTTTTTTTGGGGGGGGGGGGGGGGTGGGGGGATCATAAAATATTATAAAACATAACTAAATTGCACTAATTTTATAGTATAATGACTCAGAAAAGGTATGCATGAAGTAAACTAACACATTCATCTACTGTCAAAAGAAAAAAAAGAGGGGGGGGGGGGGGAGTTGGGGTTGGTCTCTTTGCATGGGTGCTAATAGCACACCCATTAGCTTCTTTGTAACAATACTTGACATGTGATTTTAAAAACCCTGCAGTAATGACCTGCTAATTTAATCCACAGGTTGTTGAGGTCCTTGAGGATAAGATTTTTGTTAATGTCAAAGGGTACTTGTTACACATCAAGGATTAAGTTAAACAATTAAATTGTTAAATCTAAGGTAGGCAACCATTTAGAGCCTATCACGAAGGCTCATGCCTAGCTGCTATCCTAATGGTATACCCAAGCTTCAAAAGAATTTTAGAACCCAACCCAAACCGGTTACATCAACCTACAAAAACCACTCCCAAGTTAGAGCCTATCACAAAGGCTCAAGACTTGCTATCCTAATGGTGTACCCAAGCTTTAAAAGAATTTTAGAACCTAACCCAGTTACATCAACCCACAAAAACCACTCCCAAGTGTTAGGAGAGTTGGGTTTATCGGGTTGGTGAGTTTAATGCACAATCCGTGAGTAATGCCATTTTTTATTAAGAGATCAAAGACCTGGCCTACAAAATAGTGGAGTCAGAGCTGTGACGAGCCTTTAATGGGGAATCACGGTGTGAGCCAATATAATTATTGAATAGATAAGAGGGGAGAGTTTTCAACTATCCCCCAAAAGGCCCAAGCAACATCATTATTTGGAGAAATTATTAGTTCCTCTGGGAGGACCACATCATTATTTGGAGAAATTATTAGTTCCTCCGGGAGGACCACTGCTGTGGTCCTCCCTGCTCCTGCCAACCAATAGTAAAGTAACACGTGTCCTTTTTTGGTGATTCAGCTCCACATCAGCTCCAAACCAATGGCTTAAATCTCATCCCTTTATTTAGTCCAATGGCTCTTAAATTTGGCACATCATCAAATTATAAAAAGACAATTTCACCCCCTAAAATATTTCAAACCATGCGTCTGCTTGTATCTCCTCCTTTGGAACAAAAATCAAAATTCTCTCTCTCTCGCTCTCACAGATTGAAGCTCTCTCTCTTCATGACACAGCCACTGGGATCTCCAGTTGCGACGATGCTGGCCTTTTTCTCATCGGAAAATCCCTAAAATCCCTGCTTGTACAGTCACCAAATTTCAAAATTTTTCTCTCTTCCACCAAACCTTGCTGTACGTGGGACACTAGCGTCGATTTTCCATGACCATGGCTACAACTGGAAGCCTCCAAGGCACACACGACCACCACCGGCGGTGCTTGCAGGCCTGACCTTCTCCTCTATTTAGGTCTCTGTTTTTTTGCTCTCTCAAGTCCAGCCGTGGCCAAGCTTCTGCTTGCACCGTGACACCACCATTTCTGGTGATGCTTCTCACCATATATACCACCATTGGTTTAAATATAACAATAATTCATTTTCATCATTTGGGTTTGGCAGTAACTCAATGTTCTATATTATTTTAATGTTGATTTTAGAAATACACAAAAGATGTTTGTGAAAATGTTTGATAGAAACTTTGAAGTAATGTTAAGCTCATTGATGATAAAAATAATTGGTTGAATCCTATGCTTCTAGGTTCCTAATGTTTTTAGCCTGTAGTGTGCAAGAACTTCTTTATATGAGCTAATTTAGACAAGCAGTTGGATTTCTGGTATTAACAATAATTGTTATTATTGCATTTTTTAAGCTGGTTTTTGGGTGGGCAGTGAAGGTGTTTGTTGAAATGCTTCATAAAGTTTTTAGTTTATCTCTTTGTATTCTGCCTTCTTTTTGTGTGGATTTTTATGTTAATGTGATGCTAAAACTGTGATGTTATGTGTATGGAAATTGGATTTTCAAGTTAGTGTGTTATCATTTAGGACTTATCTCAGGCAGACAATAGACAAATTATTCTCATAAAAGCTATGATTTTGTATTCAAAATAGCACAAAAATGAAAAACCATTTATTTGTTAACTACATTAAGTGGTCTGCTGGTTGCCCTAAGCTTTTTTAGCAAATATCTAAGGTGAGTCTTTACTTTAGTCCTACGTGCTTTTAGATGGGAGCAGACATTGAAAACTATTAGTGCTCTTGGTTGGTAGTAAACTAATAGCATTGGAATAGCCAAAATTTATTAGAAATGATAACAAAAATATGATTTGTTTCACGGTAATTTTTTCTTGGTAATAATTGTTCTCTCATGTGGTATTCTCACATTCCTACAATAGGGACTCTGGATTTTTTTTTCTTTTTTCACACAATCAAGTAGTAGACTGATTGATGACTTTTATGTGTGAACCCTTTGACAAATTTGTTAGAATGCTAGTGTTTTGTTAGAATTCCTTGGAGTCACTATGGGTGTTATTACTTGTTAGTTTACTTAAACTGTTGGCCTGAATATCTTAATTTTTTCTTACAAACTTTTATTTTCCCTTTAGATACCATTCATTGGATCTCATTCCATACTTGTTGCTACTTTTTGCCTTCTGTTGTTGCTACGGAATTGAATAGCTGAGCAATTTGTTGCATCTTCATGTTGTAGTTGATTTTGTGCGACTAAGCTGATTTTGTGTTGACGAATATATGTAATGTATACAATTTTGTTTATGTTATATGCTTTATTTAATGCATTTTGAATTTTTATCTAGACTAAATGGAATTGTTTTTTGTGCATGAATTTGCTTGGAGCAACCGAGCAAGTACTAAAATTGACGATGACTCAAAAACACAAATTATATCAAAGTGTTTACATGACTTTTATTCTTTTAAAAACAAGGAATGCATATCAAGAGTCTTCAAAGGATGCTTGGCCAATTTTACAATCAAAATTTAATTCAAGAGAGTAGACAAGAAATGAAGTTGTTCTAAAAATGAACAAAATTTTATTAGAATGTAGACTTCGACCACAAGGCCATATAACAATAGTTTTGTTGGAATATACACTTTGTTAACAAGAAACAAATCTTCCCATCATCATATATTCATGATACATAATTCCCACAAAAGAAAAAAATAAGAAGAAGGTCTTGTAATCTTCAAGATCAAGTTCTTCTACAAACTTAAATGGCATGACCAACTCATTAAGTTATAGTTGGTGCGCCTCCAGCTTCTTGACTGTACATTACAAATGAAATTATAAGTTTATAACTAAGCCACACATCACATGCATAAACTTAAGCAAAGTAAACCTTTTAAAATCCAAAGCATTGATTTTTTTCTCTAATTCCTTTCCCCTTGTACAATATAAAGATGAAACATCAATAACAGAAAAAAATTATTGAGAAAACAAAGGAAACAATAACAAGACAGAGGTATTAGTGAAATGTTCCTGTTGCTCTCACCTTTTCACAATACAGAAAAAATAGACAAAATCTCAAACACATGAACATTGAATAATTTTTATGAGCAATTGAATCCTTGAGAGGTAAAAGAGTGTCTAACATTTGACCATGCATAAGGTGCTAGTCATCTATAAATTTTCTCTACAACTAAAGGAAACCCAAATACAAGAATGGTAAAGACAAAATATTTGTGCAAGTTACCATTACCAAAAAAAAAAAAAAAAAAAAATACTAGCTAATAAAAGGGGAATTCAGACAAAAAAAGACCAATAAAAGAAAATAAACAAGTATGCACATATCCAGGAAGTATGCACAAAGGAAGTCACATTATTAGAAGGGTAAATCTCATCCTTTTAACCCAAAATCGGTGAGCAAACAAGAGGAAAAAAAACCAACATGCCAAAACAACAAAAATTGACAAAAACCCCAATTATTTTTATCATCGGTGAGCTTAACATTACTTCAAAGTTTCTATCAAACATTTTCACAAACATCTTTTGTGTATTTCTAAAATCAACATTAAAATAATATAGAACATTGAGTTACTGCCAAACCCAAATGATGAAAATGAATTATTGTTATATTTAAACCAATGGTGGTATATATGGTGAGAAGCATCACCAGAAATGGTGGTGTTGCGGTGCAAGCAGAAGCTTGGCCACGGCTGGACTTGAGAGAGCGAAAAAACAGAGACCTAAAGAAAGGAGAAGGTCAGGCCTGCAAACACCGCCGGTGGTGGTCGTGTGAGCCTTGGAGGCTTCCAGTTGTAGCCATGGTCATGGAGAATCGACGCTGGTGTCCCACGTACAGCAAGGTTTGGTGGAAGAGAGAAATTTTTTGAAATTTGGTGACTGTACAAGCAGGGATTTTAGGGATTTTCCGATGAGAAAAAGGCCAGCATCGTCGGAACCGGAGATCCCAGTGGCTATGCCATGAAGAGAGAAAGCTTCAATCTGTGAGAGCGAGAGAGAGAGAATTTTGATTTTTGTTCCAGAGGAGGAGATACAAGCAGACGCAGGGGGGAATGATCGGACTAAACATATTTAGGATTTCTATATAGTTAGTTAGACAACGTTTTGAAGAATTAAGGAAAATAGCATCTCGAGTTTTAGAAAATCGAGATCCATATTAGAAATCGAGTCTAAAAGACTCGCCTTGCAAGTGAGAAAGTGCCACATAGATCTCGAGTCTTTAAGACTCGAGTTTTATGCAAAAAAAAAATCACCTATAGCAGCGTTTTTAAGTCTTACAGTGACGTTTTAAAGATCTATAGCGGCGTTTTCCTGCAAATTTTTTTTTGTAAATACCAGGTTTATGGGGCCCTATAGTGGCGTTTTTAAGCTCTATAGTGACGTTTTAAAGCTCTATAGCGGCGTTTTTATGCAATTTATGGAAATCGAGTCTTTAAAACTCGATTTTCACATTGATTTTTTTCTCACTTTAATCCACTTCTCTTTCAAATCGAGACTTAAGAACTCGAGTTTTATTTTAGAACTCGAGTTTTAGACACTCGAGATGCTAGTTTTCAATATTGTTTTGAAACGTGACAACTAACTAAATTTTTTAATATTTATTGTTATTTAGAAAAAAAATTCGCAGACGCAGGGTTTGAAATATTTTAGGGGGTGAAATTGTCTTTTTATAATTTGATGATGTGTCAAATTTAAGAGCCATTGGATTGAATAAACGGATGAGATTCAAGCCATTGGTTTGGAGCTGATGTGGAGCTGAATAAAAAAAAAGGACACATGTTACCTTACTATTGGTTGGCAGGAGCAGGGAGGACCACATCAGTGGTCCTCCCGGAGGAACTAATAATTTCTCCATTATTTGGGTTGGTGACTTTATGTGAATTTTACTTTGGGCAGTGTTTATTTCATACACTTTGTACAAATTCACGCGACCAATGTTTTGGGCAATGTGTGCAATAGATTTTTCTCTTTTTATTTTTACTTGGAGTTGAGCCCAAAGAAATGGCTTGTTGAGATGGTCTTAAACTTAGGCTGTATAAAACATGCATTCCATATATAGTGGATGGAAAATGGATGAGGGTGGCTCTGCCAGGGCCAAAAAAGGGCCAACCATTATGACAGGTCACAAACTATTTCCAAAATAAATCTTCTAAAAGCCTGAAGCCGAATTGGCCATGCCGCGGTTTTTTTTTTTTTTTTTCTACTCTTTTTATCCTAAACTAGTAAGTTACTTATGTGATATATGGATAATGTTGAAATGTTTTATGTAAGATGGTTTGAGAGAATATTGTATATCTATTATAGCATAATTGTTATAAAATTTTATTAGTAATGAGTTTATCATAAAAACAACAATTATAAATTACACATACATGTCCGATATAATTATTGAATTGAAGTACTATGAAGAAAAAAAAAAAAAAACTGTGGAGGAATATTATAAAATAAAAGTTGATATAGAATGTGACTTTCTCTTTCTCCTTAATTCTAAAACAAAATACATATCCTAAACACCCACGGTCAATTATATCATTTATAAAACTCACAAATCCATAACGTCCGACCTTAATATCAAAATCATAATTGTTATTGTCACTCAATATAAAATGCAAGTCCCCCTTCCTTGGTTGTAGCCAACTCATACAGGTTAGAATTAGATGAAACAACAATGTTAGAGCAAAATAGGTGTTGTCAAAAGATTGAATGTAAATGACATCATTTTTTGTCTGTGTGTATTTGACATAGAATGACATGAAGAACTATGGTTAGGTATATATAAAGGGGTAGAAGTGCAAGAGGTGAAAATGGTGAATTAAAAAGTAAAGAGTTTTGTGTGTATATATGAGGGATGAAAATTCTTGAAACATTGAACCTAAGAACAGAAAAAATATTTATTTTTAAATTAGAAAAGTCTTGAAACATTGAATCAAATGAAACAAAAGTCAATATTTAATTTGTTCTTAACTTTGATGTGGCACTTGAGAATATTTCAATTCTCTTTACATAGAATGGCAAAACTTCATACTTTTCCAGCTCTTTAGTTATATATATATATATTGATTTTTGGGAGAACTAATTTTCAGCTTATGTCTTTTACACAACCCATGAATATATGCTCTCCTAAGTTAAGACAAAGTTTAACTATAAAATTGGTTGTAGCCTTACTCAATAAAAAAAACATTACTACTTATTTTGATAATCTAATCGTTGAATTGAATATTCTTTACTCTCTTAATACACGTAAAATTTTGTATCAATCAAATATTATTTATTATATGATCTATAAGTTTATATTTTATACATAATTTTAAACTACAAAAATTTACAATTTAAACAACTCACTGAGGAGTGATGACATATCTATTAATATCTAATTTTCTAAAAATTTTGCAAGTATGGAGAATATAAGAAGAAGATGTAATCTAATGGTGGATTTTTCAAAATTCATCTTCAATAAAAAAAATATTGAGTAGGGTTGTAGTCTTAAACTATAATCAATTTTGTAGCTAAACTTTGTCCATCCTAAAGCATAAAATAATTAGTAATGCAATGGAAAAATTTTAGCTACAAATCTAGTTGTAGCCTAAGGCTACAAACTACTTTAATAAACTAACACGTGTAAAAAGTAGTATGTGCATTGCACATGATTACTTAGCTAAATTAAACCAACAAACCCTAATTAACCATGCCACCTATTTATAATAATAAAAAAATAAAAAAACCTATACGAATACATTCTCTCTCTCTCTCTCTCTCTCTCTCTCTCTCTCTCTCTCTCTCTCTCTCTCTCTCTCTCTCTCTCTCTCTCTCTCTCTCTCTCTCTCATTGACATCTTTATAAGACTATAATTTAGCTCCACTGGTCACCCCCAAACTCTCCTTTGTCTCCACCACCAATCACCTTTAAACCCTCATCTGTCTCCACCGCTAGCCCACCCTCAAACCCTCCTCCGTCTCAAAGAAACTCTTGATTAGACTTTGGTTTTGTCCTTTTGTTCCTTCTAGTTTGTTTTTTCATGTACTACCTTGAGCCTCATGGGCTGCTCTAGCCTTTGAGGTCTTAATTACTTGGATGTTTTACCCAAGTCTTAGTGTTTTTTCTTGTACCATTGGTTTGGTTTTTGTAAAATAAATTTCTATCTTTGTCGAATGTAAACTAGCTAGTTTGACATCGTTAGGCTCAAAGCTTGCTAAACAAATTTTAGTGATATGGTACACAATAACTGCAGAACAAGTGGTAGCCTTTTGAACCACAAAATTTATCACTCACAATAGCTCAAATAAATTCAGCCTAAGGTGTAGACAAGGGAGGGTTTGAGGGTGGGTAGGCGATGGAGATAGAGGAGTGTTTGAGCCTTTGAGGGTGACTAGTGGTGGAGACAAAGGAGAGTTTTGGGGTGACCAGTGGAGGGAGAAGAGAGCTTGGGTGATTGGGTTACTGAGATCTCAATGAGAGAGAGATATACGCTATAGTTTTTTTTTTTTTTTTTAATTTCTTTTAGTAGGTGGTGTGGTTAACTAGGGTTTATTGGGTTAAGTTTAGTTAATTAATCATGTGTAGTGCACATGCTATTTTTTACACGTGTCACTTTATTAGAACAATTTGTGGCCTTAAGCTACAACTATTGGTGGTGGTGGTGACAGATGAGAGTTTTGGGGTGACCGGTGGAGGGAGAAGAGAGCTTGGGTGATTGGTGGGGTTGGGTTATTGAGATCTCAATGAAAGAGAGATATATGCTACAGGTTTTTATTTTTTATTTTTATTTCTTAATAGGTGGTGTGGTTAACTAAGGTTTATTAGGTTAAGTTTAGCTAATTAATCATGTGCAATGCACATGCTATTTTTTACAAGTGTCACTTTATTAGAATAGTTTGTACCCTTAAACTACAACTTAGATAAGATGATAGATAGACCTACTTTAAAATGATATTATTTAATTTGTAACACTCTTAAACAATGGGGTTTGTACCAAGGACGAAATTAGGTGGTGCCCAAGGGGGCCTCGGCCCCATGGGTCCAAATTTTTATAGTTACTATATATTTTATTTTGTAGTTGAACCGTCTTACAAAACTTTAGGCCCATTTTATTCTCAATAAGCTTAGCTAGTCTCATTCAAATAGCAATTATCCAACCCAAAAACTTAACAAAAACTATAAAAACATTCACAATGGTGATTGTATTTTAGCAAAAAAACAACTATTTTACCATAAAAGAACCAAAAAATCATGTATTATTGGACAATCTAAAACTAAATTTTTTGCAACTATAGTAATTTGATATAAATACCAGTTGACTGTAGCAAATTGTTAAAAATAAAATACAATATTTTATTAAGATTATATCACTTCTTTCAATTAAAAAACTCAAATTCTCTCTCTTCTTTTATTATTTTGATGAGTTGTTTATATTATTTTAAATAAAATGATTAAAAAAAATAGAACATTTAATATTGATTGTATTATAAAATAAGGTAGTAAAATAGATATAATAGTTTTTTAAGGTGTTAAAAAGTTAAAATTTTTAACAATACTACTATGAATGCTCTAACTTCAACCAAAAAAAAATTTTAGCCAACCTAGTATTTTAAAAAAAAATTGTCTTTGTTTTTGTTGGTAAATAATTGTTTCTTTTAGAAACCAGATGCCGGGAATCAAGAAAACCAGATGCTAGAAAGTAATAAACAAGTTTATAAAGAAAAGTAAACCTACAAAGGAGCTGTTGGTTTGCTGGCTTTTGAAAACCAGCGGTACCGCATCATGGTTTTGAATCCCGGATTTGGAACCTTACTGGAAGGCAAATATGGGAACCCTCTGTGTTCTAAACGCTATATATACCCTCATAGAGCATACCCATCTCTTCACAGCGAATTCAAAGCAATCTGTGATAAAAAATCAAAGTCAAGAAAGAGTGAGGAAAAGTAAAAAAACATGTCTTCAACCACTGCTGGTCAAGTCATACGTTGCAAAGGTACTTCCTTTTCATTTTTTCTGACATTCTTTGTTGTCGATCTTGTTGTTGTTTCCTTGTTTCAGTCATGTGATTGTTCAATGGGTTTCTTTCCATTTCTTTGTTGTTTTAATATACCATTTGTTATGATGATCTCAACTCTTTGACAGTCTTTGTCCCTTGTTGGGTTGTCACTTTTTCTTTGTTTTAAAGGGCTCTGTTTAATTGCAAAATCTTGAGCTGTTTCTAGTTTTAGGATGCTCCATGATCTTTTGTCATTCCCAAAAACTAGAATTGTTTGAAATAGGATATACTATTTGTGTACCAAAAATAATAATCAATACAGCAACATGTTTTGCTTTTGATTGTCCCATACAAATTGAACTCCTGTGTGTTTGACATGATAACAAGGAAAAACAGTTGCCATTAGGAACAGGGCTACTTAAGAAGTTTGAAGCAGGTACCGGAATTGACTGAATTTGAACATCTATTTTCTATTTACGTCTTGTTTAGGATGATACATTTGTAGTTTGTAAATAAAGTTTCTCTAATTTTAGGATTTACATTGCAATTTCAGTATGAAATCCAAACAAGCCAGGTTTGTCCAATGTTTTAGTATAAATTTGAGGGCATTCCTTCTTTGTTCTTAACAGTAGTGATACTTTTTAGCTTTCCCCAAGCAGGCAGTTTTATGTTTTAGCAGTGTCAAAGCTGCATCCTATTTATGTTTATGTTGTTTTTTTCTTTGCCAATTAATTATTTGATGAATGTGCATTGCAGCTGCTGTGGCATGGGAAGCTGGAAAGCCATTAGTGATAGAAGAAGTGGAAGTGGCACCACCACAGGCCATGGAGGTTCGTCTCAAGATCCTCTTCACCTCCCTCTGCCACACAGATGTTTACTTCTGGGAAGCCAAGGTAATCACATTTTGATCATATATATATGATTTATGCGTGTATAGAAATGCATTATTATGGTGAATACTTATTTTCTGTGCTAGATGTTCTTAAGCCGATTGATTTTTGAATACGCAGGGACAGACCCCATTGTTTCCTCGCATATTTGGTCATGAAGCTGGCGGGTATGGACATTTCAAGAAAAGAAAAAAGATTTAGAACATATTAGTTACAATCAAATGGTTTTAATTGTGTTTCAGTTCCTTTCATATACAATTGAATACATTTATCTAACTATATAGTTGTCTTTCTGGTCATTTTGGTATTTTAGGATTGTTGAGAGCGTTGGTGAGGGTGTGACAGACCTCAAACCTGGTGACCATGTGCTTCCTGTCTTCACTGGGGAGTGCAAGGAGTGTCGGCATTGCAAGTCAGAGGAGAGCAACATGTGTGACCTTCTGAGGATAAACACTGACCGAGGCGTGATGCTCAATGACGGCAAGTCGAGATTTTCTATTAATGGACAACCTATTTACCATTTTGTTGGGACTTCTACCTTTAGTGAATACACTGTGCTACATGTTGGTAGTGTTGCCAAAATTAATCCTGCTGCTCCTCTGGACAAAGTTTGTGTTCTCAGCTGTGGAATCTCAACAGGTCGGTTAAAAACCGTTTGTATTTATTTGCATGATAGTTATTTGTTCATTTCTCTTATTGTTGAGAATTGAGTTCTGTAGGCCTTGGTGCTACCTTGAATGTTGCAAAACCCAAAAAAGGATCGACAGTGGCTGTTTTTGGACTCGGGGCTGTTGGACTAGCTGTGAGTCTCACCTATCTTCTAATGCAGATGACTTATTTGATATATCTCTTTTTGGAATTACTACTGCAGCATTACTGTTTCTAGTGAAGATATATATATATATATATATATATACACACACACATGATTTTATGGTTTTATGTGATTAGGCTGCTGAAGGGGCTAGAATTGCGGGTGCTTCAAGGATTATTGGTGTTGATCTGAATGCAAAGAGATTTGATGAAGGTATTGTGATACTTGGTGCTATCAAAATCTGATGATATAGTATGGAATGCTTGAGTTGCTGGATTTTCATTTATTAGTTTTTTATGTTCTTTTTCCTTGTTCTTGTCAACAGCCAAGAAATTTGGTGTCACCGAGTTTGTGAACCCAAAAGACCATGACAAGCCTGTTCATGAGGTTGGTTTACATTAAAATGCTAGAAATTTTTTCCATGGTGAAGGATCAAACAACTTTCACAGCTTTTCTAACTTTCTTTGACTTCTTTAGGTGCTTGCTGAAATGACCAACGGTGGAGTTGATCGAAGTATTGAGTGCACTGGAAGTATCAATGCCATGATTTCTGCATTTGAATGTGTTCATGATGTAATTTCCCACAAGCTCTTGCTCATGTAATAGATAAATTTGATCTCGAATCCATTGTCTAAAATCTGTCATATGGTATGTTTCTTTGCAGGGATGGGGTGTTGCTGTACTTGTTGGTGTCCCAAACAAAGATGATGCATTTAAAACCCACCCAATGAATCTCTTGAATGAGAGGACAATCAAGGGTACCTTCTTTGGCAACTACAAACCGCGGTCTGATTTGCCTTCGGTGGTTGAAAAGTACATGAATAAGGTAAGCTGAATTTCTTATTGAAAAATAGAAAATATGGATTAGATCACTTTGCAATCCGCATGTAGGATTACTTCTTTTACTTAGAATGCTAGTTTCTGTACACGTGACTGACAGCAATTTTAATCAAGAAAATGGTCTAATGGCCACTAGAAGACTCTAGTGGCCTCCATGGTATAACTTAATTAAGTATTCATTTGAATGCTTTAATCTGGCCTCAAGATATGACGAGTTGAGGAATAAACAAAAGATAAAAATATAAATCCAAAAAGTCCTGAGAAATTATACTTGAACTCCAAAAGGGAATAAGACCATATTTTTTTTCCCTTTAATTCTTCCTTCTTGTTTGATTGTTCTTGCTTTCAAGGTCTTCTCTTTCATTATTTATCAAGAATTACCTTCATATGGCTTGTATTTACTATTTAGAAATCCAAGTAATTTATTCCGCTTCACCCTCTTTTCTTTGTTTTTTTGGTTAGTTTTGTCAGTCTAATTGTTCTATATTGTGGCAGGAGCTTGAGCTAGAGAAGTTCATCACCCATGAAGTCTCTTTCTCGGAAATCAACAAGGCCTTTGAGTACATGCTTAGAGGTGAAGGCCTTAGATGCATTATCCGCATGGATGCATAGAGCAGGATTGAAATGATGATTATTTCTGAGTGTAATTGAAGAAAATAAACTTTTACTCACAAATGAAATTAGCTTCTGGTAGGATAGTTTGGCGCGAAGTCTTGTGTCTCGCTTTAGTGTGCTGTAAAAGAGTTGAAATTTCTATTTTCCAGATCATTTAAATCAAAATACTTGGTGAGTTTATATTGAACTTTTAGCATGTTTTCTTGTCTCTTCGAGTTACCAAATGATACACTTATTATTCATCTAATAAAATGATACATTTAGTGCAGACATAGGTTAATTTATAGTTACAAAATATATGAAATGATTGATTTTAAGATTCCTGGTGGGCTGAAGATTATATATATCCCTTAAGCAGCGCAGTGCTTATGGTGGCTACTCACCAAAACAAATCTCCACTAAAGCAAAACAATTCAGTTTTCTCATCAATGTTTCAAGCAACCTCAAATTCTCTGTTTTAGATAAATGTGAAAGATTTTGTTATAAGCAAAAAAGTACAGAAATTCTACAGCTCTAGCAACCCAAAAGAACTGCGCAATAGAAGAATGCCTAGTACAGACACTACACAAAGCAGCCAAGGTTACTAACAAGCCCAAAAAAAAAAACTAAGCCAAACAGCAGCTAGACTACAACACTCCAATTACGCAAATCACCCTGTTGATCATAGAATTCTTCGCTGCCATGCGGAACCTAACTCTAAATTTAATGTTGCTTCTTAAAAATATACAGTGTTTCTCTGTAACCAGATGTGGTACACTGCAGCTGCTAACACAAGCCTGCTGACAGAGCACTTTAAATCTTTTATTCTTCAAGTGCTGTTACTCCATTGAAGCACCTAACCCCCGTCATAACCAGAGTCCTCCATCAAACTCTAAACTTTGATCTGATGCCAAATCCTTCTAGTTATGGAGCAATCAAAGAAAATATAGTCCCTGATTTCATGCTTCCTTCTGCAGAAAACACGTTAAGTATTCCCTTGATAACCCCATTGAATCAACCTATCCCTTGTAGACAGTCTATTCCCCTATGCAAGCCAACAAATAAAGTTGTGTTTTGGAATGTTTCCAAGCCAATCTCCACCAGTCCACCTCAGGTAATTTCATTCTAATAGCCTCCCAAGTAGATTTACAAGAGAACGCACCAGAATTTAAAGAAAATCACACCACCGTGCTTACTTCATTCCACTTGGAAGCATTTGTATTGAACACCAACTAGATCCTTGAATCTAGGAAACCACCAACCATCATGAGAGAGAATTGAAGTTGCCTTTGCATTTGAAGTACTTGCTGAAGCAGCTTCCTTACTCCTTTCTTCATATTGTTAGGAATAAACTACTTCTTTTGATAGTATGTATCGATTTCTTCTACCAAAAAAAAAAAAAAAAGATAGTATATATCGATTTCGATGTTGAGAGCTTCAATTTGTCCATCATCATTGTGAAAATTAACTTTAACTATAATGCTCTTATAGTTAATTTAAATTTGATTTGTTTTGGAAACTAAATAGTTTTGATGGTGAAAAAGGTTTTAATTGTATCCATCCTTGAGTTCGAGAAATTTCTCAATGTGAATCAGTGAAGTTAACTAAATTACATTTGATGATTGATAGTTGAAGGCTTAAAATGTAGTGAATCTTATAAGTCATCTTATTAGTCATCTATATTTTATTTCTCACTCCCTTGACCAATTTTTTATTTTCCAAATAATGGTTACTAATTGGCGTTCGATTTCATTTCTTTATTTTTTCCTTCATTTATTCTTTATTACTTTGTATGTTCCCTCGCTAATTGTAATTTTTATGGTTATCAGTAAGAAATAGGTATCATGGATGACTTAAATAGTTATAGATATAGTTATGTTAGTGGTATGTTAAAAGGTTTTTTTTTTTTTACCTAATGAATTTTCAAAGAAATATGAAATGGTATTTCTCTAGTTTGGTCTTAGTTGCCTTAAAATTTTTTGTTAATGTATGAAATGGTTAGGTTAGTGGTATAAAAAAAAGGACAAAGTTTAGTTACAAAATTGGTTGTAGCCTTAGATTACAAATTAACTCAATAAAATAAATATTACTGCATATTTTGAAAATCTAACCGTTGAATTACATGTTCTTTACGCTCTTAATGCACATGTCAATTTTTGTGTCAATCGGATATCATTTACTATGTAATCTATAATCTTATATTTTATACATAATTTTAAATTACAAAAGCTTGCAATTTAAAAATTTATTGATGACATAGCTATTGATCTTTAATTTTCTTGAAATTTTGCAAACATGGAGGATATAAGAAGAAGATGCAATCCAATGGTGAATTTGTCAAAATTTACCTCCAATAAAAAGATATTGAGTGAGTTTGTAGCCTAAGGCTACAATCGATTTTGTAGCTAAACTTTGTCCTAAAAAAAATTCCAAGGAAATGTAAAAGTTCTTTTTTTGAAAAAAGAAATGGTGACTTTTTGAAGTGTAGAAATATGATTGTTTTAATTACCTTGTTTATAGATTTCATTATTTAGTTATAAACATCTAAATTAATGTAAATGAATATATAAATGCAAAATTATATGTAAAGTTACAACCGCACAAGATAAATATGTATAGATAATTTTTTTTTTTTTTTTGGTTTTGATTATTCATGAATCATTATTTTATTGTTTACTTATAAATATTTAAATTAAAGTTTCTTTTATAGAAAAATATAATTAAAATAGATGAATATGTAAAGATAAAATTATATGAAAAGTTAAAACTGCCTAAGATGAACGTTTATGATGTCTTTGTTTGAAGGTGAAATAGAGTGGACAAAAAATTTTAGAGAGAAAATGGGAAGAAAAATGTTTTTGAGTGTGTTTGATTGGGTGGGGAGGAAGAGAAATAAATGGTGAGGCCTAGGTGTTTTCTTCCTGGGCCCACCAAAAAGTTTTCTCCTCAAAATGGAGAGAAAACTAAAGAGAGAAAATGCGGCTGCTTAATGGACAAAAATGCCCATGTACAGTTCATTTTTTTTTTTTTTTCCTTTTGGCGGAAATACTATTTTTGTCCCTACATTTTCACTTCATTTCCACTTTGGTCCCTAATTTTTAATTTTATCGCATTTAGTCCCTAAAATCAAAAAGCGATCTCGTTTTGATCCCCTATAGTCATCTCATTAACGGAAATAGTCTATGTGGCAAACGGAGTGCAACGCTGGCACACTAAATGCTGACATCAACATTAAAATAACAATAAAATTTTTTATTTAGCATTTTAAAAATGCAACGTCATCTTTTAAATATAAACAATTAATTTATCAATTTTTACTAAATAAAAAAAAATGGAAAAAACATAAATAAAAAGGGCCAAAATTGGCAATTAACTCCAATTGGCAATCTATATAGTTAGTAGGCAATGTTTTAAAACTATATTTTTAACTAACATCTCGAGTTTAAAAGACTCGATTTAGGGCTTGAAAATCGAGTCTTAAAGACTCGGTTTCTATGTTCTAATTTGGCGTTTTTCCACGTGACATCTATTGGGAACTCGAGTATTAGAGACTCAAGTTATATCTCAACCCTTTGAGCGTCGATTTTTGTGTTCTAAGAATGACGTGGTTTATCCACGTGGAAGCCACCTGGAAAGCGATCCTTAGAGACTTTATTTCATAAAGGGTTTATTCAAAATTCATAAGTCACAGACACTAGACCACTCTCACGCCCTTCCACTCTCACTCACCCTCTCCACTCTCACTTAGTCTCCACTCTCGCGCACCTCCACTCTCATCCTGTCAATTCCTCACTCTCAATTCCTCAAAGACACAGAGACACTCTCAATTCCTCACTCTCATTGTGTCAAATCCTCGTCTTTCACCAAATTCCTATTCCACAGACTCACCCTCACTGAAACCCACGCCAAGTAATCCATTTCTTAAATGCTTTTTTTTTTTTTTTTTTTTGTGTGCTTTTTTCTGTTCATGGGTTGAACTGTTAATATCAGGTAAATTTCAAATTTTTATCTTGAACTATGCATTTTGAACTCGAGATGTTAGTTAAAAATATAGTTTTGAAACGTTGCCTACTAACTATATAGTTTGGCAACCATGGTTAATTCTCAATTTTGACCAATAAAAACCAAAAACATATAAATTGAGACTAGCTTTATCTTGAGGTATAAACACACAATAACATAAAGCCAGAAAATTCAAATCCCAAAAACATCTAGCTGGACTTTCTAGAGATAGTGATAGGTCGGAATGCTCTATTAGGATATTTGGCAGCTGCATCTGGTCAAAGATTTGGAGGCTCCATTTACCAAACAAAATCAAAGTCTTTATGTGGCAGGCATGTGCGAATATTTTTCCAACCCATGTGAATTCAATGAAAAGAAGATTAATTTCGCAGGACGCCTGTGAAACATGTAAACAATTCCCTGAGACAAGTCTTCATCTTCTTTGGGAATGCGGTGTTGCACAGGATGTATGGACTGGCTGCTCAGTTCGGCTGCAGAAATGTGTTCAAGGTCAGGAGGACATGATTCAGTTATGGGTGAGTTGTTGGATCCACTAGCAATGGATGAATTTGAGCTTTTTCTGGTGCAAGCATGGTTATTTGGCATAAAAGAAGTGTGGTGGTTCATGGTGGGCAGCTCCAAAAGCCCAGTGCTATAAATCGCTGTGCTGGGCACGTCTTAGAGGAGTATTGACAGAACCAAACACAAATGTTTTTGGGTTTTGAATTTTCTTTGTGTTCTTGACTGTTCTTCAGATCTCAACTTATATGGTTTTTGGTTTTTGTTTTTGTTTTTGTTTTTTTTGTTTTTGTTTTTTGTTTTTTTTTTTTTTTTTTTTTTTTTTCATTTAGTTAAAAATTGATAAATTAATATATTATTTTTAAAAGATGATGTGCCATTTTTAAAATGCTAAATAAAAAAATTTTATTATTATTTTAATGCTGACGTCAACATTTAGTGTGTTAGTGGTGCATAGACGTGGCAAAACGGGCGAGTTGGTTCGGGTCGGGTCAATTGGGTCGCGTGTTAAGTCGAGTCGAGTTGACCTGTATTTTTCAAACAATTTTTTTTTTTTGTTTTTTGTTTTGAAATAGATGCAATTTGTCAATTGTTTATGAGTTCCTTAACTGTGATTAAATTCTCAGTGGTGATATTGTTACCAATTACCAGTAAACACTTGACTTGATACTCAAATTTGGTGCAACTCTTGTTTCAGCTTTCTAGAAGCTAATCTTGGTATAATCTTCGACCTATTTAAAGTAGGAAGAAAAAATGAAGGTGGCAAGTAAAGAATGACAAGCTATAACGGGTCGGTTCGGGTCGGGTTAATTGGGTCGCGTGTTAAGTCGAGTCGAGTTGACCTGTATTTTTCAAACAAATTTTTTTTTTTTTTTTGAAATAGATGCAATTTGCCAATTGTTTATGAGTTCCTTAACTGTGATTAGATTCTCACTGGTGATATTGTTATCAATTACCACTAAACACTTGACTTGATATCCAAATTTGGTGCAACTCTTGTTTCAGCTTTCTAGAAGCTAATCTTGGTATAATCTTCGACCTATTTAAAGTATGAAGAAAAAATGAAGGTGGCAAGTAAAGAATGACAAACTATAACGGGTCGGTTCGGGTCGGGTTAATTGGGTCGCGTGTTAAGTCGAGTCGAGTTGACCTGTATTTTTCAAACAAATTTTTTTTTTTTTTTTTTTGAAATAGATGCAATTTGCCAATTGTTTATGAGTTCCTTAACTGTGATTAGATTCTCACTGGTGATATTGCTATCAATTACCACTAAACACTTGACTTGATATCCAAATTTGGTGCAACTCTTGTTTCAGCTTTTTAGAAGCTAATCTTGGTATAATCTTTGACCTATTTAAAGTAGGAAGAAAAAATGAAGGTGGTAAGTAAAGAATAACAAACTATAATGGAGTACATAACATATTAAGTAAAGAAGAATAAGTAAATATTTTATAAAAATTACACATCAATCTCAATCTACTCAACGTTGGTAGACGTGGCAAAACGGGTGAGTCAAGTCGGGTCAATCGGGTCGCGGGTCAAAACGGGTCACAAGTCATTTTTAAACGGGTCAATCGGGTTATGGGTCAAAGGGGTTGCGAGTCAAACGGGCTTGACCCATGGTGCACTCCGTTTGCCACGTAGACTATTTCCGTTAGTGAGACGAAGGTAGGGACCAAAATGAGATCACCTTTTGATTTTAGGGATTAAATACGGTAAAATTAAAAAGTAGGGACCAAAGTGAGAATGAGGTGAAAATGTAAGGATGAAAATAGTATTTCCGCCACCTTTTTTGGTGGAAATTGCTTTTTTATTTTTCATTTTTTGATTTCTTGGGCTGTGGGTGGGTACATTGCTCTCTCTCTCTCTCTGCCTGTGGGTGTGATTGTTGTTTTGTTTTTCTTTTCTTTTTTTCTTTAACTAGACATGATTTTTTTTTTTTAATAAATTAGATGATTGCTTTTTTTTTTTTTTTGGTTGTTTGTCACTTTTTTGTATTAATTGGCCATCATTTTTTAACAAGGGTGTATGAGTAAATTTATACAAACTAACTTTTTCCATCCCTCTACTTTTCCACTCCCAACCAAATAAAAATGAGAGAAATTAAAATGTAGGGACCAAAGCGAGAATGAGATGAAAATGTAGGGACGAAAATAGTATTTCCGTCTCTTTTTTGGTGCTAGGCACATTGCTTTTTTTTTTCTTGGAAATTGCTTTATTATTTTTCATTTTTTGATTTCCTAGGCTGTGGGTGGGTACATTGCTTTTTTTTTTTTTCCTTCTCTGCCTGTGGGTGTGATAGTTGTTTTGTTTTTCTTTTCTTTTTTTCTTTAACTAGACATGATTTCTTTTTTTGGACATGATTTTTATTTTTTAATAAATTAGGTGATTGCTTTTTTTTTTTTTTTTTTTTTTTTTTTTTTTTTTTTTGTGTGTGTGGTTGTTTGTCACTTTTTTTGTATTAATTGGCCATCATTTTTTAACAAGGGTGTATGAGTAAATTTATACAAATTCACTTTTTCCATCCCTCTACTTTTCCACTCCCGACCAAACAAAAATGAGAAAAATTAAAATGTAGGAACCAAAGCGAGAATGGGGTGAAAATTTAGGGACGAAAATAGTATTTCCGCCTCTTTTTTTGGTGCTAGGCACATTGCATTTTTTTTTTCATGGAAATTGCTTCTTCTTTTTTTTTTTTTTTTTTTTTTTTTCTTCCGTGGGTGTGATAGTTGTTTTGTTTTTCTTTTCTTTTTTTCTTTAACTAGACATGATTTTTTTTTTGGACATGATTTTTATTTTTTAATAAATTAGGTGAATGCTTTTTTTTTTTTTTTTTTTTTGGTTGTTTGTCACTTTTTTGTATTAATTGGCCATCATTTTTTAATAAGGGTGTATGAGTAAATTTATATAAACTCATTTTTTCCATCCCTCTACTTTTCCACTTCCAACCAAACAAAAATTAGAGAAATTAAAATTTTTTCTATCCTCTCACTTTTCCACCCCTCCAACCAAACATACCCTTAACCACTGGTAGATATGTGTTTTTTGAAGACTAAAAGTATGCTTGATTGTTTTAGCTGGAACTATATAACTATGCCAATATTGTTGCGAGTTGTTCCATCATTTGCAAATTATCAAGTTTGGTAGACTTACAAAATAGATATTTTATAATGCAAAAAAATTTACATTAATTCCTATTTTGTGACGACCCCCTTTTTTTTTTTTTTGCCAAAACAACTTAAGAATATTAAGACTTAAGTTACCACATTAGGTAGTTGTAAAATACGTCAGTGATATAAAAAATAGAAAATGTTTAAATATTTAAAAAGCATTTTTAGTAGATTGTAATATAAAACATTTTTTTCTCAAATTTTTATGTAACTTTTCCCATAAGATCAATATTGTTAGCATCCTTTAAAGATGATACATAATATTTTTGAGAAGAAGAAAAAGAAGTAGAGACGATGCTAACACATAATATAAAATTATTAAGTTTGCATGATTTAAATTTGTGGCAAATATATATATATATATATATATATATATGATAAAGGTTTTTATCTAAATGATATACAGTAGTCCATATTTTTTTAGTCTTGAATCAAAAAGTCCATTCTCAATAGCCTTTTAAGTCTACAAATTGCTCTTATATATATATATATATTAAAAAAAAAATCTACAAATTGCTCAATCTATAGGCCTAGACACATTCAAAGAGTGCTATCTAAACTATAAATTATATGACCCTTTATTACACAAATATTTGATTTCTCTAAAGGAAGGCAGGTGTGTGTTTAGCCATTTTCTTGATTTGTGCTGAATAATTTAATAGTACAAAGGATGTGATTGAATTTAAATGTTGAATAAAATAAGATGAGAAGAAAAAAGAGTAAAAATAAAATATAGAGCAATAAACATCAAATTATCCAAGTCATGCTATGTAATATAATAGGAGCATTATATTATTATATACTATATGTATAATGCAGTGGGATAATATTTAATAATCAAAGAGAATAATAACAACTTAAAACACAAAACTAAATCACATCAACCCAAAATAGAATTCTAATTAACACAAAAATTCATCAACCTAAAGTATGGATACAATAAAAAGAAAAAAATAAAACAAAAAATGATAAACAAATTGAGAGAGAGAGAGAGAGAGAGAGAGAGAGAGAGAGAGAGAGAGAGAGAACTATGCATATAATGGAAAATAAAATGTCAAATTTATAGTAAGATGTTGAGAATAAAGATAATCAAAATAAAAGAAGATAAAAGGGTAGAGAGAAAATGATATTAAGGTAAAAAGTAGTGGGAGATGAAGAGGTAAAAGGGAGAGAGAGTTTTGGAAAATTAATAAAATAATGGTTAAAAGATATTTTAATTTTTAAATAATGGAGTTTTTAAGTTACCTTAAGAGATTGGAAACAAAAAAGATAAAGCCGTGGTTGCTGATGTGGCTCAATTGAAGCGTAGTAACAATAAATGCTACGTTTCAGCTTTTAGATATATATATATATATATATATATATATATATATAAAACCTAGTCCCAGACCACATGATGTATGAGAATAAATAATTATTTTGTAATTGTAATATAATATATAATTTTTTCTCTAAAATTTGTTGAAGATATTTTTTTCTCCCTAAAGATTAAACAATTTCTATTCGGCCCAATTAGACCTACGTCGGTCCAATTAGGTTTACTTCGATCCCATTCGATCCAATTTGGTCTACTCGTTGAATTTCGGTCATCTTTGGTCCATTTTGGACTAATTGGAACTTAATTGATTCTTTTTATAGGTTGTCTTTTCAAGTTTAGCTTAAAAATTCATTTTTATTCTTAATTTTTGGGTAGAAAAGTATGAAATTTTATTATATTTGGGCTAAACTCTTTATTTTTTAGTAAAACAATACAAATAAAATAGAAATTAAAAATTAGAAATGTGAGCCCTAAAAATGCAATAAAAATAATAAATATTCAAAAGTCCTATTCAGTTCAATTTGGTTCTATTTGGTCTACTTTGGTCCTATTCGGTCCATTTTGTACACATTAGTCCTTTTATGTCCATTTCAGTCCTATTTGGTCCATTCTGTCCACTTTGGTTCTATTCAGTCGACATTGGTCCTATTTTGTCCACTTTGGTCCTATTCTGTCCAACTTGGTCATATTCAGTCCATTAAGTCCACTTCAATCCTAATCTATCTATTCGTTCTTATTTGATCCACTTTGATCCCCTTAAATCCTTTTTGGTCCACATTGGTACACTTTGTCCAATTTGGTCCATTTCTATCAACCTTGTTCCCATTCAACCTTATTATGTCCATTTGGTCCACTTCGTTCTATTTGATCCAATTTGGTCCATTTGTATCCACTTCAGTCCATTCAGACCACTTTGGTCCATTTTGGTCTACTTCGATCCTTTTTTATGCACTCAAATATAGAGAAAAGACATGTTTGGGTTGATAGCACCTATTCTAAATCCAAATTTATTAATATATATATATATATATATATATATCAAACTCGTAATATTTAAAATCTTAAGAATAATATTTATTGTTGCAACATTTTTGTTAAGCTACATTTAAATAGCATTTCAATCTACTTAGGCCTAGTTAAATTTAAGTGAAATTTTTTCTAAACATGAAGGATATGAATATACAAATATAATCTTGAGAGCAGTAACTCGTTTCTTTTAAAGTCATTACTTTTAAATGAATTGCATAAGGTTAATTATACCTTCAAGCTACACACACACACACACACACACACACACACACATACATAAATATATAATTTTTATTTGAATAAATTATTCAAATTCTCCATTCACTTAAAAGAAATTATTATGATAATCAAAATTTTATTCTCTAATTATATGATAAATTTTGGTTATCATACTGAATATGTATAGTTTATTCTCTAAATTTTATTATGGATAATTTGTTCTCCTTAAAATTAAATAATTTCTAAAAGTAATTTCCATCACTCTATTTTACAAATTTATAATTTATAATTTTTGATGTTTTTGATTAATATATATTTTTTGATCTTCTAACTATTGTTATTATGCATTATATATTCCTAGTTTATTTTGGTACAATTAAAATTTTTAAGTTTCAAAATTAATATTCAAAATCTCATTCTCTTAAAAAGATTATTATGATAACCAAAACTTATCATATAATTACAATTGATATTACTCAAATAATTGATAGTACTCTCAACTCTCAACCAAAACTTGTATTTTTCCATTCTTAAGTAGGTACATTGAATTGGACCGAAGTGATCCAAAATAGACCAAATGGACTGAATAGACCTAAGTGGATTGAATAGATCGAAGTAGATTGAATTGACCAAATTGGACGAAAAAGACTGAATTGGACCGAAGTAGACCGAATGGAAAAAAATAGACTGAAATGAACCAAATGGACCAAATAGACCAAATATGACTGAAGTGACCAAAATAGACCTAATTGTAAGAGTAAGGTGGGAGGTAAGGATATTGGTTCAATACCAAACCAGTGGGTGAGTAAATTACCCAAAAAGAAACACAAAATTGTCGTTTTGGCTTTTTTTGGTCATGTCCAAACCTAAAATGCTTAGAATCCAACACCGTATGAATGGATACTAACAATATTGGTTGGCTAGTTATAGTGGTGGAGCTAGAATTTCACTTAAGGGGGGACAATATTAATCAAAAATTTCAATTTTGGTCCAAATCCAACTTGATTATCTTTTACCCATAATGAACCAGCAAATAACCAGAATTTTTGAGTCAAGTTAGGTACCCGTTACCCAATGGGTTTGGATAATATCTTCCAAAGTGAGAAAAGATCTCTGGGAGCCTTTTCTTAAATCCAAATGGAGGAAGAAGGCCTATTGGTTGTGAACTTCTTTATATGCATTATTCTTTAATACCAAATAAAGATATAGGTGTTGACTTTCTTAACTGAGATTAGTTTTTGTGCAAACCAATAATTGTGCCTCGTAAATTTAAATTATTTAATACATAAACTGAATCTTCAAATGAGTATTGCAACAGGTGGTTTTCTACGCTTAAACACCCTAAGATTATAGCATAATAATAGTAGAGGCTAAACAACAATTGATAGTGTGACAAATTAATTAGGACTTTTTTGTATATATTGCATCGCACCACAATGGTTGGTTTTACAAAAGAGTAATTGAACCATATTATTTAGGGGTAATCAGTTGATCATACCTAAGTTAGCTTTCATGGGCTCGATCTAGTTAGCTTGGTTGATTTGGGCTAAAGAAGCATGAACACTTCAAAACCCCCTGAGTGTTGGGTCTCCAACACATGTTCAACATATATTTATTTTGAAAACTTATATTATAAAAAAGCCTATAAATAAATAAAATATAATTTAAAAAATCAATTATTAAATTAATTAATTGTACTATTTCCATTATGTGATGTTTTAATTTTTCAAAAATTTACATGTCTTTGTATCTCATGTCATGTCATGTTTGGGTCCATGCTTCTTGATTGGCAGTGGTGGCTTAGGTTAGGAGTAAAAATTGAAGTTCTCTTTAATTTAATGGGCTAGGCTTGGCCAAGCCGAGCTGAAATTATTATTATTATTTTTTTGACAAACCAGGTCACCTATTACAACTCATTACTGGTCTGGACCTATAAATTTTCTATTACAAAAATTACAAGCTCAATTTGTAGTGTGTTAGAAGAAAATTTAATCCAACTGTGGATTTATTAAAATTTTGACAAGTTACATCTAGTGTAACTTTAAACAATATTACACAATTTAATAACTTTTTATTAGATGTAAATTTTAACAAATTCACCATTGGATTACATTATCTTTGTGAATTCTCTATGTTTGCAAAATTTCAAGATGATAAAAAAGCAATAACCATGTCATCAATCAATTGTTTAAATTTAAGATTTTATAGTTTAAAATAATGAATAAAAGATATGATTATGGATCAAATGGTCTATTAATTCAGGTTCAGGTCAAACATAACAATACTACATACTCAACAACAATTGATATTGATATTGTGGCAAATTAATTAGGCCTTTTTTTTTTCTTTTTTCTTTTTTTTTTCTTTTTTTTGTATTGCACCACACCACAATGGTTGATTTTGTAAAAGAGTGATCAAACCATATTATTTAGGGGTAGTCAATTGATCGCACTTAGGTTACATGGCTTGACTTAGTTAGCTTGGTTGATTTGGGCTAAAAAATAATGAACACTTCAAAACCCCCAGTGTGTTCATCTCCGACATGCGTTCAACATGCTGGGGACAATTTTGCATGTGTCTCCTCATTATGTTTAGAGAAAAAAATTAAAAAGAATTCCTATAAATTTTATATATGTTTTTTAAGATTTTAATAATGGATATTTATTGAACCAAGGCCTTCGCTCTCCTATTTTGTAGGAGTTTCTCTCTCTCGTATTCCACGAGACCTCTCTCCCTAGGGTTTCCTACGGGGATGATTTTTTTGTTTTCTTTTTGCCGTAGTCCACAATCATGGCAGACGATGTATCACAAATCCTAGAGAAAATGAAGTTAACCTTGGAGGAAGAATAGATAATCAATATATTTGATGAAGGCCGACAAGAAGAATTAGAGAGCTGTGCTTTGAGTCTTATTAGGAAGTTTTTAACCTGCAAAACTTTTAGTAAAAGAGCAGCTCAGTGACACTAAAAAAAGCATGGGGACTGGAAGATGGAGTGCAAGTTGTTGAAGTAGAGTCAAAATTATTTCAGTTTAAGTTTAGATCTGAATTTGAGTTGGACAGAGTCTACACTGGAGGTCTATGGAGTTTTGATAATCAAGCATTATTGTTAACAAGATGGAAGTTGGGGATGACAGCGATGAAAGTCAAGTTCGATTCAGTATCTCTATGGGTACAAATCTAGGGGGTGCCTTTTGATATGAGATCTGCTCGAGTAGCGGAGGAGGTGGGGAACCGACTGGGTAGGGTTTTGGAGGTTGAGAAACGACGTAACAATGATAGCCAGAATTTTTTTTATGAAGGTTAAGGTGGCTATTCCACTAGAAAAAGAGATATGTCGTGGGGCTTTCTTGGCAAGTTCGGATGAGAAGAAATATTGGGCGGACCTTAAGTATGAGCAACTACCTATCTTGGGCCATTACTATGGACTGCTTGGGCATGAACTACGGTTCTATGCTCAGTATTTCAACAAGACAAAATCTGGGGCTGAGGTCGAATGTAGTTATGTGGATTGGTTGAAGGTGAAAGTTCAATATGTGTACAAAACACCCTTGAATGATTAGACCCCCAATTTACAAAATATCAATTCAAGCTTAATGTCAAACAATTAATGTACGGAATATGAACATAAGCTTAAAACAGAATTGATAAACAATCTAAACCAATTAAAATCACATCTACAACAGAAATTAAATGGAAAAGATTTAAGGGAAGAGAGATGCAAACACAAGGACAACACTCGATGTGTTATCGAAGAGGAAATCGAAGCCTTCGGCGTAAAACTTCTTCACCGCCCTCCAAGCGGTAAAAAATCCACTAAATAATGTAGATGGGATACATGAACAGCAGAAGACCCTCCAAGCCTAATCTACCCAATGTACCTAAGCCCTTTAAGCTCCTACTCTAACAAGGTTACGCCGAACCTATTTCTTCTTTAGCTTGCTGGATTCCGCTACTTGACCATAACATCTACTAATATGAAATTGGTCCCTTCTTAACTGCTTCCCAAAGCACCAAATAGCTTTCTCATAGATATGGGTATAGTGAGTAAAGGTTTTGGTAATGTGTCTCTATGTGAAGATTGTGGATGAGTTAATCTTGTTTTTCTCTAGGGTTTCTCTCTCAAAATTCTCTCTGGAAGCTCTCTCAAAATCATGGGTATAAGGGTATATATATAGTAAGGTGAGAAGGAATGTGAAAAGTCAGTTTTTCCCAAACAGGGTGTTCTGGCGACTTGACCTCGTGACTGGGTTGAGTCGCGAGTTCAAGCTGCGAGCAAACGGCCTGGCCAGCCTAGGACTTTTGTCCTGTAATGCAACAGCTGGCGCGACTCTTCAGCTTCTGGCATGCTTGGCACGTGTGCAACATTCTGGCGGCTTGCAAGCCGCAAGCCACCCGCGAGACCTAGCTACGAGTCCTTGTTTCTTTGCACAATCTTGAGCAATTCTTCACACTCTCTCACACACTACCCTTACATGATAACCACCTAAATACAGGGTTACTAATTGCTAAAATACAAGCAAATTTGGCACAAAATAAAGCCAACAAGATGGTTGATAAAATTCAACCTTACAGAAGGCAATGGGTGGAAGATCAAGATCACCACAGAAGAAGGGATTTAGGAAAGATGATGAGCATGAGGGAAACAAAGGTGTAAGCAAGAGCCAGTTGGCTTCACAAAATATGATGGAGGTGGAAGCAAGCGGTAGTGGGGAGGTGAGAAACCTTACCAAAATGGTTATGGAGGGCGTGGGGGGTGCTACCAGATCTGTGTGAGAAGATTGGGCTGACAGAGGGCACAGGGCCAAGAATCAAGGAACTAGAGACATGGATAAGGGATGTAGAGATTCAAGTTCCTTAATTTTGGGAGTTCAAAATTCATGCCTACATGAGGCGACTGAGTTGGCACCAACAATACAAAAGGAGCACGTGCAAATTAGTGATGATGGTGTTGGGTTGAGTAACATTAAAAAGCCCTTTATGGACCAGACTAGTCCGAATGGACGTTGGGCCTGTGGGAAGGTTAAAAGAGGGAGCTAAATCCATTTTGGGAAAAAGAAACAAGCTAGCTGTGTTAGTGGATAGGGAGGCAGAGGAAGACAATAATAATGGGAAAAAAGGGAAGGTTTATGAGTATTTAACCATGACTGAAGCGGCAGGGGTGTTGCAACACCCTTGCCGAGATCAATGAGACTTTTAAGTTGGAACTGCCAAGGGCTTGAGAACTTTTGGACAATTCAAAGCCTTCACAAATTAGTGAGGAAACAAGCTCGCGATGTATGCTTCTTAACGGAAACAAGGTTGGATTGAGGTGGATTTGAGAAGCATTGTGGTGATGTACCTTTTAAAAATAAATTGATAGTGAAAAAGCTATATTCGAGTGGAGAGTTAGCTTTGCTTTGGAAGGAGGAGGTGACTTTGGATGTTATTAATTTTACTGACAACCATATTTTGGCTAAGGTAGTGGAAAATGATGGTTTTGTGTGGTATCTCACAGGGTTTTATGGATGGCCAGAGGCAAATGAAAAGTGGAAGTCATGGGCACTTTTATCTCATTTAAGGTCTCTTGTTGAGGGTCCCTAGTGTTGTATAGGTGATTTCAATGCCATACTTCATGCATTGGAGAAACAAAGTGTCAATGCACCTTAACATAACCAGATAGAGGATTTTCGGGTTGCCTTGGAGAAATGTGAGTTGACAGATTTGGGTTTTACTAGGCATAAATTCACTTAGACAAACAAGCGGCCAGGTGCAGCCCACACAAAACAACGATTGGATAGAGCTGCTGCTAACAAAGATTGGATTGAAAAGTTCCCTGCCAGTTCGGTATCTCACTTGTTCAGCCATGCTTCTAATCATATTCCTATTCTGTTGAGAATTATGAATGATAGGAGGCTTAAGGGAAGGGGGGCTGGTGGTTTCAAGTTTAAGGAGAGTTGGTTGTTATGGGATGATTGTAAGGAGGCTGTGCTTGAGGTGTGGACAAAAGGAGGGCAGGGCAGTCCGGGTTTGAGTAGGGTTAGGGATCGAATCCAAGGTTGTGGGGTTGATTTGCAAGCGTGGGGTTCTTCAAAGACTAAATCTGAAACAGAGGAGATTAAATGATTACAAAAGAAGTTGGAAGTGTTGAATGCAAATGAGATGACCGAAGATAGCATAATGTTGATGCGGTGCGGGTTGCTAACGAAATAAAGCCATGTGGTGTGAAAAAATTGTCCTCAACATAGGGGATATAGTTTCTATTTTTTTTTTTTTTAAATAATAATAATTTCTTCTTTGAAGTGGGGTAATATTGAGGAGAAATGCTATTTTAGACAATATTTTAGTAGGAGTTAGATTTATATTTTTACCAGATTGTCCTTTAGTTTTGTCTTTACTTAAATATAGGAGTGTAGGGGCAATTTTGAATTAAAAAAAATTTTCAAATAGGGGAAGTTCCTTAAATAGTAACTAGCCTCGTCTCGCGCGTTTCGCGCGTGCAATGAGACTTTTTTGTTTAGTATTATAATTTTCATCATTCTAATTTGAGATTTACACTTTGCCCCACAAAAAAAATTGCACATTTAAAACTACTAATATAGCTAGAGGTGTCATAAGGTTGGCTGCCAAAAATGAACAAATCCACACATGAACGTATTATTTCAATGTTCATTTTTGTAGCTAACCTTATGACACTTCTAGCTATATTAGTAGTTTTAAATATGCAATTTTTGTGGAAAAATGTGTAAATCTCAAATTAGAATGAGTGAAAAATTATAATATTAAAAAAAAAAAAGAGCCTTATCTCATGCGCGAAGCACGTGAGATGAGATTAGTATTTTTTTTTTTTTTTTTACGGTAAAAGGCTGACATTTTATTTTTTGGTGTTGTTGTTGTTGTTTTTGTTTTTTTATTTTATTTTATTTTATTTATGACGGTTATTAAGTTTTGTTTAATCCTAAAAGGTAGTGTTTTAATCCTAAAATTTCGCCATGTATGCACATCCATAACAAAAAGATAAAAATAGCTTAAATTAAAATTTAGCAACTACCTACATTTTTTTTTCTTTTACGGTAAAAGGCTCAAATGTTTTTTTATTTTTTATTTTTTATAAATTTTAGGATGTTGCATCCACGTTTTTTTTCCTTTTTTCTTTTTGGTGTTGTTGTTGTTCTTTTTTGGCAGTTATCATTTTTTGTTTAATCCTAAAATGTAGTTTTTTAATCCTATAATTTAGCCACTTACTATATATCCATAAAAGTGTTTTAATCCTAAATTTTAGCCAAGTACTATACATCCATAACAAAAAGATAAAAAGAGCTTAAATTAAAATTTTAGCAACTGCCTACATTTATTTTCTTTCATAGTAAAAGACTCAAATTTTTGTTGTTTTATTTATTTAATTTTTGTTTTATTTATTTATTTGTTAAAGGAAAGGCTGCACGATGCTGCATCCACATCTTTTTTTTTTTTTTTTTGGTGGTGGTGGTGGTGGTGTTGCTGTTGTTGTTCTTTTTTGGCAATTATCATTTTTTGTTTAATCCTAAAATATAGTTTTTTAATCCTATAAATTAGCGACTTACTACACATCCATTAAAGAAGTAAATTTAAAATTTTGCAACTACCTTTTTTTTTAACGGTAAAAGGATACAGTTTAATCCAAAATTTTAGTTTTTTAATCCTAAAAGTTAGCCACTTACTACACATCCATAACAAAAGATAATAAGAGCTTAAATTTAAAATTTATCAACTATCTTTAAAATCGAGAAAAGGTACGTAACATTTTTGATTGTAAGAGTCTTTTTAAAAAATAAAAAAATAAAGTAGAGATTTGAAAGGAAAAAAGAAAAAGAAAAAGGAAAACGTGAGAAATTTTTTTTAGAGAAGAAAACATGAGTAAGGAAAGTGAAATTTGCTTCTTCTTTTTTCCCCTAAAAAAAGGGATTTAAAAAACCAAAAAGAGAAACCAATTACATTTTTAATTTTATGAAACAAAATGAAATTCGTAAATTTTGTGAAACAAAGGAAAATGTAATGTCAATAAAATGTAACATAAACCAAGTAGCGTAATCCCCTTAGAAAATGAAAAAGAAAAAAAAGTAGCGTATATTTTGAATTAAAAAACCAAAAAAAGAGTTTGTGTTTGATTGCAGGCCAAAAAAAAAAAAAAAAAAAAAGCTGGTAATGAGCAATTGTCAAACACCCTTGAATCCCTAATCACATTCACCCAAAAGTAAGTACTCCTCAAACTATGAATACTTCGCAGCCATGGCAGGTAAGAACTCAAAGAAAGTCAATGACAAACAAAAGGAAAGAAAAGAAAGAGGAACTTGCAAAAGATAAAACTTGAAAAACCGTTGGAGCCTTTGACAAAGTCTGTTTAAATTGTTTAGAAACCAAATCTGAAAGTAGAAGAAGAAGAAAGAAGAGGATGTGGAGCTAAATTGAATGTCTTCATTTTGAAGAAAAATGAGAGAAACTGGCAAAGTGTACGTGAGTTTGTGGGTCTTAAAGTATACGAGTTTTAATTTGCATATTTATCCCCATTAGTTGAAAACTTATAAGTGAGTATGATGAGAGTATTTTAGGGATCAAAATTAAGGAATCCAAAATAGGAGAAACTCCTTAAATAGTAGTACACATACATGAGCCCGCACGCACATACACACACATATATAGTCTTTTTCACTTTGTTTTTCTCAAAAAGTACCTAGGCGCACGAAGTTAAAACCAAAGTTTATAGGAAACTAGATGGTGGGAATTAAGAAAACATACAAATTGCTAAGGGCTTGATTGGTAGGAGAATTTATGTTTTTGTTTTTAAAACAGTATAAAAACTATTTTCAAAAAATTAAACTTAAAAATAGTTTTTAAATAATAATTTTTATATTATATGTGTTTGACTCCCACTTTTAAGAACAATTTTCAAAATACTAAAAATAAAAAATAATTGTATGGGATGCCATTTCTATTTTTGAGATTTTAAAAAATATTTATAAAAAGTAACGTATAGGACCTATAGATTACTTTCTTTTCTTTTTTTAGACAATGATAAGGGAATAAAGTTCATCATGTTTTTATTTTATTTTTATTTTTTTTATGATAAGTTTCAAATTTGAACTGTGGGAATTCTTTTTGTGATAAAGATAAGATCATTTTTATAAATAAAAAAAGAAAGAAAGAAAGGAAAGATAAACACCTTAATTTAAGAGATAAAAGAGTTTGGATAAGTACGTGGACTCCATTGTTTTTAATTTATTTATAATTATGTTATTAAAAACATTTTATATATCTTGAAAACACTTAGTCATTTTCAAAATCCTGTTCTAAACCCAAGAAATAGGATACAGTTTTTTGAAAACTGTATTTAGAAAATATTAGCCAAACAACAAATTCAGATGTGAGACCCACCATTTTATGAATTGCAATTTATTTACACTTATGTCATTAAAAACATTTTATGTATCTTGGAAACACCCGTTTAGCCGTTTTCAAAATCCTATTCTAAACTCGGGAAATAGGATACAATTTTGAAAATTGTATTTAGAAAATATTAGTCTAACAAATTCAAGTATAAGACCCACCATTTTATGCATTGCAAAACAAAAAGCTATACTTAAATACTCTTTACAAACAATGCAATTTCCATCTTAGAATGACACCCTGGTGGTAGGGGACTAAAATTAAGAAATTTCTTTTGGGTGAATTATAAAAATTTTCTTTAAAATTTGAGGCAATGACACTTTTAATTTGATAGGGTAGAATGAGGGTGCTTAAAGGATATTATGCTAAGAATGGGATTCTCTGCCAAATGGGTGAATACTGTGATGCTTTGTGTTACCTCTGTCACATATTCGATCAGAATTAATGGGAAACCTAGAGGCCATATCACCCCTACAAGGGGCTTGAGGCAAGGTGACCCCATATCTCCTTTTCTTTTCTTGTTTTGTGCTGAAGGATTATCAGCCCTCCTCCGTCAAGCCACAAGCAGAGGGGAACTACATGGTGTGGCTGCATGTCCACAAGGCCCACGCATATCACATCTTTTTTTTGCAGATGATAGCATCATTTTCTGCCAAGCCACAAATGATGATTGCAATCGCCTAGAACATATTTTAGAAACATATGAACGTGCTTCTGGGCAGCAACTCAATAGAGAGAAAACCTCCTTATTCTTTAGCCATAACACTCCACAGGAGACGTGGGAATCCATCCAACACCGTTTTGGTGCGGAAGTCATCCGACAACACGAAACCTATTTGGGACTACCCTCTCTGATTGGTAGGTCCAAGAAGAATCCTTTTCGTGCTCTAAAAGAAAAGCTAGCCAATAAACTTTCTGGGTGGAAAGAGAAGATGCCCTCCCAAGCAGGAAAGGAAATTCTCATCAAAGCAGTGGCTCAAGCCATCCCTACTTATACCATGAGTGTCTTCAAACCACTGAATACTCTATGTGATGAGTTAACTAGCATGGTCCGTAGCTTTTGGTGGGGACAATCCAATGGCAGACAAAAGATGGCCTGGTTAAGTTGGGAAAAAATGTGTACGCCTAAGAAAGATGGTGGACTTGGCTTTCGGGATCTTAAAACCTTCAACTTGGCACTTCTGTCAAAGCAATGCTGGCGTTTACAAACCAACACTCATTCTCCATGCAGAGCTTGGCCGACAACCCTCCTATGCGTGGAGAAGCATCATGGCAACAAAATACGTCATCCATGCGGGTCACAGATGGCAGGTGGGCGATGGCACTACTATGCGAATTTGGAAGGATAGATGGATCCCAAAACCATCTACTTTCTGCCCTATCTCATAGCCAAATACACTCCCTCTGGAATCCACTGTTTCTGAGCTCATTGATGAAGACACGGGTGAATGGAATGCAACCTTGATCAAACAGGTTTTTCTCCCTGATGAAGCCAGAACCATTCTAAGCATGCCAAGAAGCCATAGACAAGCCAACGATCGCATTATTTGGGCCTATACACCAGTGCCGGCTCAACCTATAGGCGATTTAGGCGGTGGCCTAAGGCCCCCACTTGTAAGAGGGCCCCCAAATAGCAATAATATAGTATATAATATTATTTTCTCGTCTGAAAAAAAAAATTACATTCATATCTTTGGTTGGCAGAAGAGAAGATTACAAAAGGCCCATTTCTCATTTGGAAAAAAAAAAAAAAAAAAAAGAACCGTTTCTCACACTGAAGTGACATGATTGAAGGCTAATGCTATCACCGTATCTTGAGCTTGGTGAAGAAAAGATTACAAAAGCCGGTTTCTCATTTTAAAAAAAAAAAAGACTCGTTCTTACACTGAAGTGACATGAAATCCCATCACCATATCTTTGATTTGCAGAAGAAAAGATTACAAAAGAAAGATTACAAAAGCCAGAAATCTTTAGCTTGTAGAAAAAAATATTACAAAAGGCAGAAGGAAGAAAAAAAACTCCCACTCTTCGAGACTCTCCATTTTGATTAAAAAAAAAAAAAAAAAAAACACTCTTTGACTTACTCATCAATTGGTGTTGGCAATGGACTTGGTGTGCTCACAGATCTTCATTTCAGGTTCGTTTTTTGTTTTCTCCCCCTTTGCCTCTTTCGTCTTCTTCATGGTTTGCAGTTTGCTACTGGGTGTCTGGGTTTTCTTTTTCTTTTTTTGTTGAAGAGGAGTTTGCTTTGCTATTGCTCATTGTTGCTGAGTAAAGAGTACAAGCAATGCCGGCAAGACTCAAGAGAACAAACAAAAAGAGTTACTTTACAAAAAGAGACTCCTAGATTTCTTTAGACTAATCTAGAACCCAACGAAATGATCTGGACCCTTAGATTTATCTAGACTTTTAGAGTCTTAGATTTCTTTTATTCTTTAGATTTCTCTAGAAGCCACTTAAAACTCCTACATGTTTTACACTCTTACACAGTTACACGTTTTAGACTTCTTCTTTCCTTTTTCTTTTTTCTTTTTTTTTTTTTTTTTTTTTTTTTTGAGAATTCATGTTTTAGACTTTAGTCTTACACGTTTTAGTCCTACTGCTACACGTTTTGTTTTTTGTTTTGTATTTTTTTTTTTAGAAATAAGATTTATTGAATCAGATAGTGGGCTGGTCTTAGACTCTTAGTCTTGGTGAATCAAGTTGAGTCCTACATATTTTGCTATGGGCTAGTCTTAGTGGATCTAATCAAGTTAAGTCCTACACATTTTGCTATATAAAAAAAAAGGTTTATTGCTACCAAAAAAAAAAAAAAGTATTGATAACAAAATTATAAATTTAGAATAATTTACTTTGTATTAATATTAATTTTAATTTTTTTGTGCATTGCAATTGTGCTTTTGATAAACCAGGTTCTATTGTTTTATACATTAAATTTATATTATTCTAGTTAAATTGTAATTTTTTTTATTATAGATTGTATTTCATTTATTCGTAAATATTTTTTAATTACAAATGTCTACTAGAAAATATCCATATGGATATGAAAAACTAAAAAAAAAAAAAAGATAAAGAGAAGAACTAATTGAATCTCAAAAAGGAGCTATGGACAAATTTATTACTAGTAAAAAACAAAATCTTGCAGAAAATTTGAGTGAAGGTTTCATAAATGAACAAGAAATTCATCAAAAAGAGTTAGAAGATAATGAAAATATACAACAAAATGATAATAAAGAAGGTGGTCATGATAATGTTCAAACATGTAATGTCACCATTCTTGATAATGAAGCTCAAAATAATTTAGAGGAGAGTGAAAATATTAATGATCAACCTAATTATATTCCTACAAATATTTTTGATCCAAGTCAATGGAAAACTATTGATATAAATTAAGAGATTTGTTAGTAGAAAATGGTCCAATAAGAGTTGATGATCTAAACTTTCCTATAGATAAGAACTCTAGACATTTTTCTACCACGCATTATATTCGAAAATTACCAAATGGGGAGAAACATGATAGAAAATGGTTAGTGTATTCGAAAGACCTAGATAAAGTATTTTGTTTTTGTTGCAAGTCGTTTAATTCAAAATCTAATACAAATCAACTAGCTAATGGAGGAACTAAGGATTGGAAAAATATTAGTTCTATTCTTAAAAATCACGAAACAACCAATGAGCATATTACTAATATGAATACTTGGATCGATTTAGAACTAAGATTATTGAAGAATAAAACAATTGATAAAAATGTCCAAGAACAAATTAAGAAAGAGAAAGATCATTGGAAAAAAGTGTTATTAAGAATAATAGCGGTGGTAAAAAAATCTTGGTAAAAATAATTTGGCATTTCGAGAAAAAAACGAAAAGATCTATCAAGAAAATAACGGAAATTTTTTAAGTATAATTGAAATGATTGTAGAATTTGATCCAGTAATGCAAGAACATGTTCAACGTATTCAACATGGTGCAATCCATAATCATTATCTTGAACATAATATACAAAATGAAGTGATACAATTATTAGCAAATGAAATTAAAAGTAAAATTATAAAAAAAAGATTAAAGAAGCAAAATACTTTTTAATTATACTTGAGTGTACCCCTAATGTAAGTCATCAAGAACAAATGACTCTCATACTAAGATGTGTGGATATTTCAATAAGTCCGATAAAAATAGATGAACATTTTGTGGAATTTTTAAAGGTAAATGATACTTCTAGAAAAGGTCTTTTCAATGAAATTATAAATGCAAAAAAAATCTTGAACTTGATATTAATGATGTACGTGGACAAGAATATGATAATGGGTCTAATATGAAAGGGAAAAAACAAGGGGTACAAAAAAGAATTCTTGATATAAATCCTAAAGCATTTTACACACCATGTGGTTGTCATAATCTCAACCTTGTCCTATGTGATATGGCTAATTCTTGTCCTAAAGCTATTTCTTTTTTTGGAGTAGTACAACGTATATACACACTATTTTCTTCTTCCACAAAGCGATGGAAAATTTTACAAGATAATGTGACAGGTTTAACTCTTAAGCCATTGTCACAAACACGTTGGGAAAGTCGAATTGAAAGTGTGAAAGCAATAAAATTTCAAGTTCTAGAAATAAGAGATGCTTTGTTACAATTGGCAAAGACAAGTGAAGATCCCAAAACAAAAAGTGAAGCTGATTGTTTAGCAACATATGAGATTGAAAGTTTTGAGTTTTTGCTAGCTGTGACTATTTGGTATGACATATTATTTGTTGTTAAATCTGTTAGTAAAAATTTACAATTGAAAGACATGCATATTGATGTTGCTATAGATCAATTAAAAGGTCTCATGTCTTTTTTTTTTTTAAATATAGAGAAGATAGATTTACATATGCTATGAATTCATCTAAAGAAATTGCAAGCAAAATGGAAATAGAGCCTATATTTCGTGAAAAATGTATAATTCGTAGGAAGAAACAGTTTGATGAGAATGTCAATGATAAGACAACACAATCCGCTGAAGAATATTTTAGAATTAATTATTTTTTATATGTAGTAGATCAAGCTATTTCTTCAATTGAAAGTAGATTTGAACAATTTCAAATATATGAAACTATTTTTGGTTTTTTATTTAATTTTGAAAAACTAAAATCACTAGATGATGATAGTTTGAAAAAAAATTGTCTTAATCTTGAATGTTTTCTTACACATGAAACATATTCCGATATTGATGGCTTAGATTTATATTTAGAACTAAAAGTTTTAAAAGAAGTTTTGCAAATAAATGATAACTCTCCAATTAATGTACTAAATTATATAAAGAGGTTAGAATCTTTTCTAAATGCATATATTGCTTTCAGAATATTATTAACTATACCTGTTACAGTTGCTTCCGTAGAAAGAAGTTTTTCAAAATTAAAATTAATAAAATCCTATTTAAGATCAATTATGTCAGAAGAAAGATTAAATGGATTAGCTATATTATCAATTGAAAAGGGAATGTTAGCGAAACTTGAATGCAAAAATTTAATTAGTAATTTTGCCTCTCAAAAAGTAAGAAAAATAAATTTTAATTGAAAAAAAATATATGAATTTATAATAAAAGGCCCCGTTTAAAGCTTTTGCCTAAAGTCCCCAAATTCGTTGAGCCGGCCTTGCTATACACCTAAAGGCAACTTCATGGTGAATAGTGCCTACAAGGTGGCCTAGGTGATATCACCATCTGCTGCCATGGAGGAGGTTTCAAATAATGATGTGAAGAGACAATTTTGGCGAACAATCTGGAACCTTGCTATACGGAATAAACTGAAGACCTTTACCTGGAGAGCATGCCGAAACATTCTTCCCACGAAGAATAATCTATGCCGTAGAGGAGTCCTTGAAAATGCCACGTGTGAGGCTTGCGGATTGACTGCTGAAACAAGTGAGCACCTGTTCTGGGATTGCATTAAGGCACGTGAAGTATGGACAGCAACAGGGATAGCTTTTGATACAAACGGAGTGCATCACGGTGAGTTTGTTGATTTTCTCTGGTACCTTCTATTCGTGCAACACATGGATATGAAGTTGATAGAACTCACCATCACCATCGCCTAGTGCATGTGGTACAATCGCAACAAGACATGGCTTGGGTCCCCAAGACAAACCAGCCAAGAGATAATCTACAAAGCTCGCTCCCTGCTTGACGATTTCCAGCTCGCGCACCTTGCATGCCCACGCTTCAAGGACCAAACAGATGCCCATTGGGTTCCTCCATCCCTCCCGTGGTACAAGGTCAACACGGATGCCGCAGTTTTCTCAAACCTTCAAACTATTGGTATTGGTGTTATCATTTGTGATCACGAGGGATCAGTGGTTGCCGCGTTGAGTCAACACCTGCATTTGCCTTTGGGTCCGTTGGAGGCAAAGGCTAAAGCAATGGACGTGGCAGCCTCTCTTGCATGGGACATGGGCATTAGGGACGTGGTTTTTGAAACATACTCAAAAGTGGTGTCTGGCGCTCTCTATGGCACCACTACTCCCCAGGTCTCTATCACAAACGTCATTCAAGGCACGATTCACAGGCTCCAAGACTTTAGACAGTCTCAGATGCAACATGTGAATAGGAACGCAAATGAGGCAGCACATTTTTTAGCACAACATGCTAAGGGAATTGATGCTTTTGTAACCTGGATAGAGGAATGTCCATCGTTCTTGGAATCCATTGTATTTCAGGATGATATATATGTACTTATCCTCGCCTTAGTAATAAAAATTTCTCAGTATTCCCTATCGAAAAAAAAAAAAAAAAAACCACTGATATTTTGTGAATTGTAAAATAAAAAAGTAAAATAGATAAATTAGATTTTTGTGTCACCAAATAGTTAAATTTATGGCTCCATGGACGCTCTAAGAAAACCAGACGCTGGGAATTAGGAAAACATTCAAACGCGCTGTTGGTTGGTTGGTTGCAGCCGTTTGAAAACCAGCGGTACCAAATGCTTTTGCCTCCCGTAGGTACAACCTTACTAATGATGGCAAATATGAGAGCCCTCTGTGTTCCGAACTCTATAAATACCCTCTCAAAGCATACCCATCTCTCCACAACAAATTCAAGCAATCTGTGTTGTTCAAACATCAAAGTCAAGTAACAGGAGAAAAAAAAAAAAAGAGCCAAAAATATTTATTCTTCAAACACTGCTCGTCAAGTTATACGTTGCAAAGGTACACAACACAATACAATACCACACCACTCTTTTGCTTTTTCTTCTTACATTCTTTGTTATGGTTTCTGGGTTTTAGTTAGATGATTGTCTGATGGGTTTCTTTCCACTTCGATTTTTTGTCGTTGTTTAATATATTTTGTTTTGATAATTTCAATTCTCAACGCGTTCCCTTGTTTTGTTGTCACTTGAAAAAAAAAAAAAACCAATATATGGGTTCCTTTTATTTGCTAAATATTGTGTACGTTGTTTCTAGTTTTATGCTCTATGTGATTTCTGGGAGACAATACAACTAAAATTTTGGACGGGGATGAACTATTTGTGTACCAAAAGTGTTAATCAATGCAAAGAGATGCTTTTCTTTTGATTGTCTCATACAAATTGAACTCTTGTGACTTGTGTGTTTTACACAATATAATGAGGAAGTACACTTGCCATTAAGAACAGGGCTACTTAAGAAGTTTGAAGTAGTAACCAGAGTTGACTGAATGTGACCGTTTTCTAATTTTTTTTACTTGTTTAGGATGATACATTTAGAGTTTGTGAATAATGTTTTCTTAGATTTAGGCTTTACATTGCAATTTCAGTATGACATTTAAACAAGCTTACTTTGTCGAATCTTTACTAAGAAATTTGAGGGTATTATTTCTTTGTTCTTAAAAAAGTAGTCATACCGCCAAGAGGCATTGTCCACTCTACTGTAAGAGGAGAGCCATAATTCAAATCCCCCTTGTCCCATTGTTGTAACCATTGAATTATATATATATATATATATATATATATATATATATATTACAACACTAGGGAAAGGGGGGTGAGGGTTATATATGTATATAGTATTCATACCTTTTAGCATTCCCTAAACAAACAATATTATCTTTTTAGCTGCTTTAGAGCTATGTAGTATTTATGTTTATGGTTTTTTTTTTGGGGTCAATTAATTGATGGATGGAAATGAATTGCAGCTGCGGTGGCATGGGAAGCTGGAAAGCCACTGGTGATAGAAGAAGTGGAAGTGGCCCACCATAGGCAATGGAGGTTTGTCTTAAGATCCTCTTCACCTCCCTCTGCTACACTGATGTTTACTTTTGGGATGCCAAGGTAACCACATTTCAATCATATTCATAACTTATGCATGTGTATAGAAATGCATTATTCTTGTGAAGACTTATTTTATGTGCTAGATATACTTAAAGCAATTGGTTTTTTTTTTTTTTTTTTTTTTTTTTTTTTTTTTTTTTTTTTTGAGAAACTAAACCAGTTGGTTTTTGAATATGCAGGGACAAACCCCATTGCTTCCTTGCATATTTGGTCATGAAGCTGGCAGGTATGGACATTTCAAGAAAAGAAAAAAAGAATTAGAGCATACTAGTTACAAATATCAATTAGTTTTAATTTTGTTTCAGATCCTTTCATATACAATTGGGTACATTTATCTTACTACATAGTCGTCTTTCTGGTCATTTTGGTATTTTAGGATTGTTGAGAGTGTTAGTGAGGGTGTGACAGACCTCAATCCTGGTGACCATGTGCTTCCTGTCTTCACTGGGGAGTGCAAGGAGTGTCGGCATTGCAAGTCAGAGGAAAGCAACATGTGTGACCTCCTGAGGATAAACACTGACTGAGGCGTGATGCTTAATGATGGCAAGTCAAGATTTTCTATTAATGGACAAACTATTTACCATTTTGTTGGGACTTCTAACTTTAGTGAACACACTGTGGTACATGTTGGTTGTGTTGCCAAAATTAATCCAACTACTCCTCTGGACAAAGTTTGTGTTTTCAGCTGCGGAATCTCAACAGGTCAGCAAAAGAAGCATTGCAACTACTTTATGTAACATTATTATGCATTTCATTTTCTTATTAGATCAAATTGAGTTCTGTAGGTCTTGGTGCTACCTTGAATGTTGCAAAACCAAAAAAGGGGTCTACAATAGCAATTTTTGGATTGGGGGCTGTTGGTCTAGCTATGAGTCTCTTCCCTTTTGTACAACATTATCAATTTTAGGATTGAAGCTCTTTTGGTGTACCTCTTTTTGAAACTCTCTTTTGCTTGTGCTAATGAGGAGACCGCTTTTGTTGTTTTACATGATTAGGCTGCTGAAGGGGCTAGAATCGCTAGTGCTTCAAGGATTATTGGGGTTGATTTGAATGCTAAGCGTTTTGATTAAGGTTAGTGAGATGCAAGATTAACATGCAATGTGTTAGGAGGGAATGTTGTGTGTTGTTTTTTTTTCTTCTCATTATACTTGTTCTTGTCAACACAACAGCAAAGAAATTCGGTGTCACTGATTTTGTGAACCCAAAAGACCATGACAAGCCTGTTCAATAGGTTTATTTTCCTTATATATTTTCAAAGTTGGTTCTATAAGGAATAAACAAATATAAATTTCACTATTGATAACATTTCTTCTTGTCTTTAGGTGATTGCTGAAATGACTGGTGGGGGAGTTGACCAAAGTGTTGAGTGTACTGGTAGTATCAATGCTATGATATCTGCATTCAAATGTGTTCATGATGTAATTCCCTATGAACTTTTTTTCTAATTATTTGATGAAGTTTATGGTAATTATGGTATAATTTAATTCTTCTAAGTTATGACATAATGCTTGTTTCTTTGCAGGGATGGGGTATTGCTGTACTTGTTGGCGTCCCAAACAAAGATGATGTATTCAAAATGCATCCAATGAATATCTTAAATGAGAGGACTCTGAAGGGTACCTTTTTTGGCAATTACAAACCAAGATCTGACCTACCTTCTATGGTTGAAAGGTACATGAACAAGGTAAGCTGATCTGCCTATTAAAGGATTGAGTATGATTTATTGGATCATTCTTCATACTAATTAATACATGTAGAAATTCATTTTGGAGTGATAAGCATGATTCCTATAAGCATCACTATGCACAATATTAAATTGGAAAACATCATGATGACTAGTAGAATGATATGTAACTTTCAACTATGCTTTTTCATTCCAATCTAACTGTGCTTTGAAGTGGATCTCTTTACACTCTTAAAAAACACCAGCATATTTATTTTTGTTTTAGTCTTTAAATTTGTTTATTTACTCATTTCTTCTAAGAGTCACATGCAGAGTACATGACTTGATTTTTGAAGTCAGTATGTAATGTCAAATTTTTTTTTTTTAAATTCTTTTTTTTTTTTTTGTTCTGCTCAAAAGGACCCAGTATTTTGTCGATGCTGTAACTTTTACAATTTCTAATTTAAACAGGAGCTTGAGCTGGAGAAGTTCATTACCCATAAAGTCCCTTTCTCAGAGATCAATAAGGCCTTTGAGTACATGCTAAAAGGTGATGGTCTCCGATGTATCATCCACATGGATGCATAGAATAAAATTGAGATGATAAGCACTTTTGAGTGTAACTAAAAAAATAACTTTAGTTCTTCTTGTAGGAAAATCGGTTAATTCTTATGTCTCTCATTTGCTTTTTGTTTAAAAGAATCAAAAACCACATTGGCTTGTATAATAATGTATATTTTCACAATTCTAACTTATCAAAAAAAAAAAAAAAAGTATATTTTCACAATTCTGTAATGAATTTCAGCATATTTTGTTGTTGTCTCTTCATGACTTCATTTATGATTTCATGAAAATGCAAGATGACTTAATTTTGTGAATATGAATTTGTTTGGTCTATGAACCTCTGGTCTGGAATCTGGATGGATGAAGATTACATAACCATGTACACAGCCATCATTAGAGGACTAACTACATTGCTCTGAACCAGGCTATGTGATCTACTTAGCCAAAAAAAAAACACACACACACTAGGCAATGTGATCTAAATGATAATTATTGAAATAAAAGAGTAATTAAAACCACTAATAGCATCTCACTTAATGCATGCACGATATCATGGGATAAGTGTTCATAAAGCTCGACTACAAAACGCGGGGGGGTGAGGCCGCGTTTTTCGCGAAAGTATACTGCAAAAAAGATGGGACTCCTATTAGTGATGGAGTGAGAGATAAGATTGTAAGCCCTATATCGTTGGTGGACTATATGTTTTGTATTTTGTGCGTGAAATGTTTATAGCAAATAATATGTGATTTGGGTCTTTTGTGAAAACAGGATAAAATGAATGAAATTTTAAACAAGGGGGGCTCACTACAAGGAGAGCGTCACGCAAGAATCTTATGGTCCACAGATGATGCGTTCACTCAAGTGATGGGCAAAGAACGTTGTGGTCGTGTACGGGGGGTCGGTTTTGGGCCAACCCCAACAGGAAGAAGTGGGGCCAACCTTCCATGTTTGACCGGTCCGTCGTCCAGCAAAACGGCCCATCGGATGACTGAATTGGAAAATTCGCTGATGGACCAACTTGCCCAATCAGAGCAGAGGCATCAGGAGGCTATCGCCGCATTGCATGCACAACATAAGGAAGAAATCGCCGAAATGCGGGCCGAATCAGATGCACGACATGAGCAGCAGATGGCGAAATCAAAGCGGCAAATGGATGAATCAAAGCGGCAAATGGATGAATGTCTGGCGGGCGTGAAAGCCATGTTACAAGGATTTGGGGAGTATGTGCCCATTACACAAATTATGCAGGTACTAAAAATGTTGCCTTTAATATATTTCTAGTTGCGTGTTTATTGCAATGCATTGTTATGTACCACTAATACAATGTCTATAATATACTCAGGATAGCGCTGCTAGATAGAGTGGGACTCTTCGTGGACATTTTGAAGATGGAAAATATGTTGTATTTGGACAATGTTTATTTGGAATATTGTACACATGAAGTTTATTTGGACAATGGTTTTTGTGAAATACATTTAAGTTTACTTGATCAAACATTTTTGTGAAATACTTTTTTATGATACTCAAACATTTGTGTACTTATGTTGCTGTATTGAACTTTCCTTAAACATTTGAACTTCCTCAAATTTTGTTAACGATATTGATTGAAATTGTCACAAGTTTGAGAAGCAAGCTTGATATTTCTTTGAAATTGCTGTTTGTGTGTGTGACAGGTTTTGTTGCTGTATTGGGCCAAAATTATGACAGGTTTTGTGTGTTGTAAATTCTAACTTGATAGGTTTTCTGGCCTAGAAAGGGGGAAAAAAAAAACATAAACTATAGCCGCGTTTAAATGTGGCTATAGCCGCGTTTTTAATGTGGCCAAAGGTTATGGTTACAGCCGTCTATGGGGAGCCTATGGCCGCACTTATTAAGCGCGGCCTAAGGTTTGAACTGTAGCCGCGTTTAATAAGTGAGGCTATATCCCGATATATTAAAACGCGGCCCTAGGAGGACATGTAAGGCCGCGTTTAAAACGCAACTTAAGATATATGTCTTCGGCTGCGTTTAAAACGTGGCTAAAGTACTTGCCTTAGGCTGCGTTTTACACGCGGCTATAGGACCAGGTCTTGGGCCGCGGTTAAAAAGTGCGGCCTTAGACCAACCAGGCCTATAGTCGCACGTTTTAGGCCGCTTTATAAAACGCGGCCTAAAAAAACGTGGCCTAAACCCCATTTGGCCTTAGGCCGCGTTTTTCTGCCCTTTAAAAACACGGCCTCAGAACTTTTTTTTTTGGTAGTGCTCGATAGAATTTTATGAGCCAAGCGAACATTATAACATATTTAATCAAATAACAAATCTTTTAAACAAAGATAATAAAGCATGAACAAGGATTTCCAGCTTCGAAAAGGTACCTGGATCAAAGGGCTGCACACTAGATACCCTCAATGGGATGTCTTGGAAAAGATGCAAGTGCTTTGATAAAAACTTCAAGCGCCTCAAGCAAGCACGAAAACCATGAAGTAGAGGTTGGTCTACAATATGCACAATATTCTCCTTCGATTAAAAAAAAAGGTACATATTCAGCAATTCTTTTCAAAATGAGATGTCTAGTCCATTGCTCACTTTCCCATACTCACCGGGTTTTCCTTCTCCAATGGTATTGGGAAAAAAATAAGTGTTCATGATCAGGCTAAATCAATTATTTTTGGGATGTCTACCGCCTTCTTCATATGTAATCAAACCGTTGAATTTATATGTTTTTGGTTGCAGTTCTCACCGTTGTATACTTCTTTCACTTCTCCGGCAAACAAGATTGGTTCAATCAACCCACCATTGACCTCTTATTTATTTCTTACTAAACATAGCTGGTCACACAAGCATATTGCAAAGAAAAATTGTTGGCTTAAAAAATATGATGTGAAATTTATGGTCATACAGATATATAATATGGTCATACAAATAGTTATACCTAATGTACGACATGATAGGACCCTAGATTTAATTAATGATTTTAACCACAAGCAACAAGATGGTCTTTTTATTCATATGACTATAAATGAGATCAACTAATATATTTTTTTGGGGGGGGGGGGGGGGGGGGAATTAGAAAAATATTATAAAAGATAACTAAATTGCATTAGTTCTACAGTACAATGACTCAGAAAAGGTGTGCATGAAGTAAATAACAATGCTTGACATGTGATTGTAAAAGCCCTACAGTAAGGACCTACTAATTCAATCCACAGGTTGTTGAGGTCCTTTAGAATAAGATTTTTGTTAATGTCAAAGGCCACTTGTCGCACATCAAGGATCAAGTTAAATGATTAAATTGTTAATTCTGTAAGCAAACATTTAGAGCCTATCATGAAGGCCCGTGCCTGACTGCTATCCTAAATCCTAATGGTGTACCCAAGCTTCAAAAGAAATTTAGAACCCAACCCAATCCCACAAAAACCACTCCCATGTGTTACGAGAGTAGGGTTTATGGGGTTCGTGAGTTGAATTTGGTCGATTTACCATCCGTGAGTAATGCTGTTTTTTTATTAAGAGATTAAAGGTATGGCCCGCAAAATGAGTCAGTGATATGCCTTTAAAGGAGAATATAATGATGTGAGCCCATATAATTATTGAATAGAAAAGATAGGAGGGAGAGATTTCAAGGCCTATCCTCCAAAAGACCCAGACCACATCAGTATTTGGGTTAGTGACTTTATGTGAATTTTACTTTGGATAGTGCTTATTGAATGCAACCAATGTTTTGGGCAATGTGCGCAATAGATTTTTATCTGGAGTTGAGTCCCGAAGAAATGGCTTGTTGAGATGGTCTCAAACTTAGGCCGTAAAAAACATGCATTGCACAAACTATTTCCAAAATGAGTCTTCTAAAGGAAGCCGAATTGGCCATGCCGTGATTTTTCTCTACTCTTTTTACCATAAAGTTTCGGGAGAACTAATTCTCAGCTTATGTTTTTCACACACAACCCAATGAATATATGCTCTCCCAAAGAGCAAAGCGTGAAATATGCTCTCCCAAAGCGTGAAAAAATACAACCTTTTGAATTTTTTTTTTAATTATGCTAGGCACACAACCTTTGGCACAATTTTGTGCCACAACTCGCTACATAGTGAGTTGTGATTGGTAAGAATATGTTAGTGGGTCATGTGGAGACACACCTTTACTAATCACAACTCACCATATTATGAGTTATGACACAAAATTATGTCAAAGGTTGTGTCCCTAGCATAATTTTTATTTTTTTCCAGTAACATGCAACCTTTTGCCTTAATCTCAAATTTTCAGAGTTTGTAATCCACAATTCCACATATACCTTCAAATTTTATTTATTTATTTTTGGGCTGAATAATCCACATAGATAAGATGATAGATAGACCTACTTTAAAATGATATTATTTAATCTGTTAATACTCTTAAACAATGGGGTTTGTATAGGCCAAAATGGGTAAATACCCATAAAAAAGAAACTATTTAGTTAGTAGGCGCTGATTAGAAAGTATATATATTTCTAGCAACTCGAGCCTCAAAGACTCGATTTTGGGCTCCTAAATCGAGCCTTTAATGCTCGATTTTCATGGGTTGTTTGCCTCTTACGTGGCACTTTTTCCAGGTGGCGTCTACATGGAAATCGAGTCTCTAAGACTCGATTTCTAACCCAAAAATAAAATATCAATGAGCCAAAATGCAACCCAAAATGCAGAAACAACGGAAGAAAACGCAGAAAGAAAGAAAAAAAAAGAAAGAGAAGAAGAAGAAGAAGAAATGGAGATCAGCCGACCCAGGCCGCGACAGATCTAGGCCGGCAACACAGGCAGCATGCGTAGATCCAGGTCGCGCGCCGCGACCCAGGTCGCTGCGTGACTGTCTCTGGGTTTTTTTTTTTTTTTTTTTTTTTTCTTTCTTCTCTGATGAACACCTTCTTCTCTGGGTTTTTTTCTTTCTTTCTTTCTTCTCTTATGAACACCTTCTTCTCTGGGGTTTTTTTTTTCTTTCTTTCTTCTCTGATGAACACCTTCTTCTCTGGGTGTTTTTTTTTTTTTTTTTCTTTCTTCTCTGATGAACACGTTGGTGCTGCCCTTGTGGTTTTTTTTGTTTTCTTTTTAAATGTAAATCGAGTCTTAGAGACTCGATTTCCATGTAGACGCCACCTGGAAAAAGTGCCACGTAAGAGGCAAACAACCCATGAAAATCGAGCATTATAAGCTCGATTTAGGAGCCCAAAATCGAGTCTTTGAGACTCGAGTTGCTAGAAATATATATACTTTCTAATCAGCGCCTACTAACTAAATAGATTCTTTTTTATGGGTATTTACCCATTTCGGCCGTTTGTATATAATTCTCTAGTATTATTTCTTTGTCTAGACTCTTTGACTCGAGAAGTACCAATCAGTGCGTTTTGTAGAGAAAACCAGCTGCTGGGAATCAAGAAAGCCAGATGCTAGAAAGTAATAAATAAGTTCATCAAAACAAGGAAACATAAATAAGCCAGATGCTGTTTGTTGTTGGTTTTGAAAACCAGCGGTATCACTTTATGGTTTTGCCTCCCGGAGTTGGAACCTTATTGGAAGGCAATTATGGGGATCCTGTATGTTCTAAACGCTATATATACCCTCATAGAGCATACCCATATCTCCACAACGAATTCAAAGCAATCTGTGATCAAACATCAAAGTCAAGATCGAGTGAAGAAAAGTAAAAAAACATGTCTTCAACCACTGCTGGTCAAGTCATACGTTGCAAAGGTACTACCTTTTCATTTTTTCTGACATTCTTTGTTGTTGATCTTGTTGTTGTTTCCTAGTTTTAGTCATGTGATTGTTCAATGGGTTTCTTTCCAATTCTTTATTGTTTTAATATACCATTTGTTATGATGACCTCAACTCTTTGTCCCTTGTTGGGTTGTCACTTTTTCTTTGTTTTAAAGGGTTCTGTTTAATTGCTAAATCTTGAGCTGTTTCCAGTTTTAGGATGCGCTATGAGTTTTGTCATTCCCAAAAACTAGAATTTTTTGGAATAGGATATACTCTTTGTGTACCAAAAATAATAATCAATACAGCAATATGTTTTGCTTTTGATTGTCCCATACAAATTGAACTCCTGTGTGTTTGACACAAGATAACAACGAGGAAAAACAGTAGCCATTAGGAACAGGGCTACTTCAGAAGTTTGAAGCGGGTACCGGAATTGATTGAATGTGACCATCCATTTTCTATTTTCGTCTTTGTTTAGGATGATACATATGTAGTTTGTAAATAAAGTTTCTCTAAGTTTAGGCTTTACATTGCAATTTCAGTATGAAGTCCAAACAAGCCAGGTTTGCCCAATGTTTTAGTATAAATTTGAGGGCATTCCTTCTTTGTTCTTAACAGTAGTCATACTTTTTAGCTTAACCCAAGCAGGCAGTCTTATGTTTTAGCAGTGTCAAAGCTACATCCTATTTATGTTTATTTTTTTATTTTTTGCCAATTAATTATCGAATGAATGTGCAATGTAGCTGCTGTGGCATGGGAAGCTGGAAAGCCACTAGTGATAGAAGAAGTGGAAGTGGCACCACCACAGGCCATGGAGGTTCGTCTCAAGATCCTCTTCACCTCCCTCTGCCACACAGATGTTTACTTCTGGGAAGCCAAGGTAATCACATTTTAATCATATATATTTATGATTTATGGGTGTATAGAAATGCATTATTCTGGTGAATACTTATTTTCTGTGCTAGATATTCTTAAACCGATTGATTTTTGAATATGCAGGGACAGACCCCATTGTTTCCTCGCATATTTGGTCATGAAGCTGGCGGGTATGGACATTTCAAGAAATGAAAAAAGATTTAGAACATACTAGTTACAATCAAATAGTTTTAATTGTGTTTCAGTTCCTTTCATATACAATTGAATACATTTATCTAAATATATAGTTGTCTTTCTGGTCATTTTGGTATTTTAGGATTGTTGAGAGCGTTGGTGAGGGTGTGACAGACCTCAAACCTGGTGACCATGCGCTTCCTGTCTTCACTGGGGAGTGCAAGGAGTGTCGGCATTGCAAGTCAGAGGAGAGCAACATGTGTGACCTCCTGAGGATAAACACTGACCGAGGCGTGATGATCAATGAAGGAAAGTCAAGATTTTCTATTAATGGACAACCCATTTACCATTTTGTTGGGACTTCTACCTTTAGTGAATACACTGTGCTACATGTTGGTAGTGTTGCCAAAATTAATCCTGCTGCTCCTCTGGACAAAGTTTGTGTTCTCAGCTGTGGAATCTCAACAGGTCGGTTAAAAACTGTTTGAATTTATTTCCATGATAGTTATTTTTTCATTTCTCTTATTGTTGAGAATTGAGTTCTGTAGGCCTTGGTGCTACCTTGAATGTTGCAAAACCCAAAAAAGGATCGACAGTAGCTGTTTTTGGACTTGGGGCTGTTGGACTAGCTGTGAGTCTCTCCTATCTTCTAATGCAGATGACTTGTTTGATATATCTCTTTTTTGGAATTACTACTGCAGCATTACTGTTTCTAGTAAAGATATATACACACACACACACACATGATTTTATGGTTTTATGTGATTAGGCTGCTGAAGGGGCTAGAATTGCGGGTGCTTCAAGGATTATCGGTGTTGATCTGAATGCCAAGAGATTTGATGAAGGTATTGTGATACTTGGTGCTATCAAAATCTGATGATATAGTATGGAATGCTTGAGGTGCTGGGTTTTCATTTATTAGTCTTTTATGTTCATTTTCCTTGTTCTTGTCAACAGCCAAGAAATTTGGTGTCACCGAGTTTGTGAACCCAAAAGACCATGACAAGCCTGTTCATGAGGTTGGTTTACTTTAAAATGCTAGAAAATTTTTTCCATGGTGAAGGTGAAAACAACTTTCACAGCTTTTCTAACTTTCTTTGACTTATTTAGGTGCTTGCCGAAATGACCAATGGTGGAGTTGATCGAAGTATCGAGTGCACTGGAAGTATCAATGCCATGATTTCTGCATTTGAATGTGTTCATGATGTAATTTCCCACAATCTCCTGTTCATGTAATAAATAGATTTTATCTCGAATCCATTCTTCTAAAATCTGTCATATCGTATGTTTCCTTGCAGGGATGGGGTGTTGCTGTACTTGTTGGTGTCCCAAACAAAGATGATGCATTTAAAACCCACCCAATGAATATCTTGAATGAGAGGACTATCAAGGGTACCTTCTTTGGCAACTACAAACCGCGGTCTGACTTGCCTTCGGTGGTTGAAAAGTACATGAATAAGGTAAGCTGAATTTCTTCAATATAGAAAGTATAGATTAGATCACTTTGCAATCCGCATATAGGATTACTTCTTTTACTTAGAATGCTAGTTTCTGTACACGTGATTCACAGCAATTTTAATCAAGAAAATGGTCTAATGGCCACTAGAAGACTCTAGTGGCCTCTATGGTATACCTTAATTAAGTACTCATTTGAATGCTTTAATCTTGCCAAGAGTTGAGGAATAAACAAAAGATAAAAATATAAATCCAAAAAGTCCAGAGAAATTATGCTTAAACTCCAATGGGGAATTAGACCATCTTTTTTTTTCCCTTTAATTCTTCCTTCTTGTCTGATTGTTCTTGCTTTCAAGGTCTTCTCTTTCATTATTTATCAAGAATTACCTTTACATGGCTTGTATTTACTATTTAGAAATCCATGTAATTTATTCCGCTTCACCCTCTTTTCTTTGTTTTTTTTTTGGTTAGTTTTGTCAGTCTAATTGTTCTATATTGTGGCAGGAGCTTGAGCTAGAGAAGTTCATCACCCATGAAGTCTCTTTCTTGGAAATCAACAAGGCCTTTGAGTACATGCTTAGAGGTGAAGGCCTTAGATGCATTATCCGCATGGATGCATAGAGCAGGATTGAAATGATGAGTATTTCTGAGTGTAATTGAAGAAAATAAACTTTTACTCAGAAATGAAATTAGCTTCTGGTATGATACTTTGGAGCGAAGTCTTGTGTCTCTATTTAGAGTGCTGTAAAAGAATTGAAATTTCTATTTTCCAGATCCTTTAAACCAAAATACTCGGTGAGTTTATATTGAAATTTTTGCATGTTTTCTTGTCTCTTCGAATTACCAGATGATACACTTATTATTCATCAAATAAAATGACACACTACACTTATTATTCATCAAATAAAATGACACACTTAGTGCAAACATAGGTTAATAATTTATATTTACAAAATATATGAAATTATTGATTTTAAGATTACTGGCGAGCCGAAGATTATATATATTCCAAAGCAGCGTAGTGCCTATGGTGGATACTCACCAAAACAATTCTCCATTAAAGCAAAATAATTCTTATCATCCTCTCACATTCAGTATTCTCATCAATGTTTTAAGCAATCTCAAATTCTCAGTTTTAGATAAATGTGAGAGATTTTGTTAAGAGCAAAAAAGTACAGAAATTCTACAGCTCCAGCAGCCCAAAAGAAACTACACAATAAAAGAAAGCCTACAAACAATGCATAAAGCAGCCTAGGTTACTTACATGGCAAAAAAAAAAAAAAAAAAAACTAATCTAAACTGCAGTTAGACTACAACAATGAAACTAGAAACTAGAAGCAGCATTCCTGCTTTCGTCTTCTATTAAACACAGAGAAGCTAACACTCCAATTGCAACAAATCACCCTGTTGATCTTAGAATTCTTCACTTTCATGCGGAACCTAACTCTAGATTAATGTTGCTCCTAAAAATGTGTAGTGTTTCTCTATAACCAGATGTGGTACACTGCAGCAGCTAAGATAAGCCCGCTGACAGAGCACTTTAAAGCTTTTATTCTTCAAGCGCTGTTACTCCATTGAAGCACCTAACCCCAGTCATAACCAGAGTCCTCCATCAAACTCTAAACTTTGACTTGTTGCCAAATCCTTCTAGATATGGAGCAATCAAAGAAAATGTAGTCCCTGATCTCACGCTTCATTCTGCAGAAAACACGCAAATTATTCCCTTGATAACCCCACTGAATCATCCTATCCTTTGTAGACAGTCTATTCCCCTAGGAAAGCCAACAACTAAAGTTGTGGTTTGGATTTTTTTTTTTTGGTCTGATAATTAAGTTTGGAAATTTTCCAAGCCAATCTCCAGAATTTGAAGAAAATAACACTACAGTAGCTTGCTTACTTCATTTCCCATGGAAGCATTTGTATTGAATAGCAACTAGATCCTTGGATCTATGAAACCACCAACCATCATGAGAGAGAATTGAAGTTGCCTTTGCATTTGAAGTACTTGCTGAATCATATTTTACCCCCATAAATCATATTTAAAATACAAAACACCATCTAGGTGCCAATTATCCAACCAAAAAAAAAAAAAAAAAAATACTATAGTCATGCCTAACCTTATGCTTAATGAACAGCCTTAGACACTTCCCTTTACCCTGAAATCTTCCTCCAACCCCAAGATCAATTTTCAGGGGCTTTAAGTATAACAACCTAAAAGCTTTTATCCTTCAATAAATTTTCATTAACCCAAGCCACCAAAATTCATCGGTAAGGACAAAAAGATTTCAAATTTGCTTCATTATGACAACTTTATTCCAATCCTCAAGCCCCCTTCTTTCTTTGGAACGCACATCAAACTCCAAGCAACTTTGCACCTGCAGCTGCCTCATTATTTTCCTTCCTAAGAAACCGTTAAAACTTACTCCAAGTTCTTGATGTAGTAACCTTTTTAGGGAGAATAAAAACACCAGGCCAGTAACCTTGAATCCTGAACAGAATAGATTGAATAAGTTGGAGTCTCCCAACAATAGAGATGGTTGGTAGTCCAGGAGTTCATACGAGTTGTGATTTTCTCAATCAAAGGCTTATGATTTTTATAAGACGGCTGGCTACCTTCTTTGAACTTGAAAAGATCTTGAATATGTTATTTTGTCTGTTGATCCACCCCAAAGTAGAGCTGGTATATGGTGTACCCGGCATATATGCCGGGTCACACACACTGGCGGGTCTCACACACTGTGAGTAATCCATTTTTATTATTAATAAATTAAGGACATGGCCCGCAAAATAGTGGAGTCGGAGCTATAATGGGTCTTTAAAGGGGAATCACGGTGTGAGCCTATATAATTTTTGAATAGATAAGAGGGAGAGATTTCAAGGCCTATCCCCCAGACAACATCATTATTTGGGTTAGGGACTTTATGTGAATTTTACTTTGGACACTGTTTATTACATATACCGTTTGACCAATGTTTTGGGCAATGTGTGCAATAGATTTTTCTCTTTTTATTTTTATCTGGAGTTGGAGCCACAAAGATATGGCTTGTTGAGATGGTCTCAAACTTAGGCCATAAAAAACATGCATTCCATATATAATGCATGTAGACTTGATAAGGGTGGCTCTGCAGTGCCAAAGGGCCAACCATTATGACAAGTCACAAACTTTTTCCAAAATGAATCTTCTAAAGCCTGAAGTCGAATTGGCCATGCTGTGGTTTTCTAGGATTTTTTTTCCCCCAAAATAACACAATTTTGCTAACAATTTTGTTAATTAGCAATGTTTCTAAACTATTTAGCAAACTAACATCTCAAGTTTGAGAGACTTGAGTTACTGTAGCAATTCGAGTCTGAGAGACTCGAGTTCATTAAATGAAATCAACAACCTAGAAATAGACCCAGAGAGAAACGAAGAAAAAGAAAGAAGAAGAAGTCACCTGCAAAAACCAAACCCACCCACGGCAAAACCAAACTCACCCACCTGTTGTCATCTCAACGGTGAAATCGGTGATGGCTCTCCCGATTGGGAAGGTGGTCGTTCTTCTTGGTGCAGGTATGTCTCTGCTTTCTCTCTTTTTCTCTAATTCTCTCTTCTTCTTCTTCTTCTTCTTCTTTTCTTTATTTTAATTCTGTGATTGTGAGAAGAAGAAGGAAGAGGAACTGGGTTTTTCATAATTATGAGATCGTGAGAATTTTCTTTTTAAAATTTTGAGATCCTGAGAAGAAGGAAGAAGGAAGTGGGCTTTTGGGAGCAGGAAGGATGTGGGTTTTGGGGAGTAAGAACTCAAGTCTCTAAGACTTGAGTTTTATGTGGACATATAGAACTCGAGTTTCTAAGACTTGAGTTGCTACACTGAACTCGAGATGTTAGTTTCCTAAATAATTTGAAAACGTTGCTAACTAACGAAATTGTTTGCAACTTGGTGTTATTTTCCAATTTTTTCTTGGTTTTCTACCATTTTTACTATCAAGTTTTGGGAGAACTCAGGGCCAACCCTAGGCCTAGGCCATTTAGGCCATGGCCTAAGGCGCCCTAACGTAGAAACCCCCAAATTAATATAGGTGCAGTAAGTTTTTTTTTTTTTAAAAAAAAAAATTAAAAAAGTGAGTTGCATCAGTTTGTAATGTCAATTCAATACAAACTAAGTTACAACTTATGTCATTTTAATACTCATTTATTCTTTTATTAAAATGTCACATCAGTTTGTAAGTTTTTTATAATAAAAATTGTAGTAACTTTAGCATCTTCCCCACACACAAAAAAAAAAAAAAAAAAAAAAGAATTAATATAGAAATACAACACAATCACCAATTCACCATTAAGTGAATGGAAAATGCTAAAACTAATACAAACTTTATGGCAAAAAACTTACAAATTGATGTGGCAAGAATATAATTTGTGTCACTCAAACTATATAATAAATGAATTTTTTCAATAACCTTTTTTACGTCAATTTATAAAACCTACATAGTATCACTAGCTCACTTTGGATGAATTAGTCTTATTAATTGGTAAGAACTTCCTTCTGAAAAAAAAAAATGGTAAGAACCAGTCATAGACCCATGTGATGCGTGAGAAAATGTTACATAATTATAATAGAGTATAATATAAATTTTATAGGTCAAATCGTTAAATAGTGCATGTTTTATTTTAAAAAAGTATTTTGCATTGAGGTAGTTACATTCCCCTCCCTTGAGGTTTGGGGGAATGACATTCCACCACAAACATGAAAGGGAAAAACACTCGCGTCCCTTGAGATTTGAAAAAAATTAACACTCACCCCCTTCTATTTATATCTATTTATATTAGTAATGAAATATTTAAAAATTTTATAAGAATCTCTTCACAAAATTTTAAACATGGTTAGTGTGGGGGGAAAAGACTTGAGCTTTTGTGTTGGGTCTCAAGCCTCATTTACTAACAAAAATGCGTCCGAGGAGGAGAAAATGTTGGAAAATGCCCCATAGTAGGTGGTTGTATAGAGAAATATTGAAAGGCACTAGTCTAAGAGGGCCATACTCCTCGGACCTGATGAATGTCAGTCAAGTGAACTTCGCCTTGACTTAGGTAACCTTCTAGGAAATTCCAGCAACGAAGATAGACTTCAGGTGAGTAAGGAAAGGATAAGAACACGAAAATATCTTGGGAAAAAGCTGCTACCACCGCATTAAATGCACTACAGCAGCTTTCCTGGCCGCATTAATGTGAAGAAGACCTTTGAACAGTGTTTTCAACCACTATTGCCCACAAAAAACCAGAAAAGTTGCTCAGTAGGACAGATACTTGAGTGCTGGGTTGGATGATAAACAAGTGGACGATGGGAATGAATTAGGAAGGACTATATAATGGGGGAGACCCTCCATAAGAAGGGGATCGGAAAACTATTAGAGAAAAAATATTGAATGAGATTTACTGTAGTACTATGAAGAAAAAACTTTCTGAAATAGCTAATTCATCCAAAAACTTACTCCTCGGACTTATATTCAACCCTTGATTATGTGTCTTTTCTCCTCGAACAAGCTTAAAACCTTGATTAACCGTTAGAAAACCTATTAATAGCCCAGTTCTTTCACCCACTCTCTTACAAATTTATTGTATTGGGCTTATTAGGCCTATATCCTATTCCTTTTAGGTTTGGGCCGCAATTTGTGACCCTACAATTGGCGCCGTCTGTGGGAAGAACTAGTGCTTGTGAGGATTATAACGGTTATGGCGGGTTCAGGACCACACTAGACTAGTCTACACCATGCAGAATCAGCTAACGTTCATCAATAGAGCGAGCTCCATGACCTCGAGCACGGAAATAATATGGATAACCAGCAGGAAGGTAGCTTGCAAACGCTCCATACAGGTGGAGGTGGCTATCGACGAAGGAGTCATTTAGTACATGAGCAAGCTGATGAAAAGGATTTACAACGAGAAATTGATGATCTAAAAAAGAGACTTCATCGAGCACAACAAAAACAAACCCCTTCCAACTTTGATGTTTCTTCCAATGACGACGAAAATGCCAGTTACAGAAAACGCTCAAAAACTCCACCTAGTGAGTTTTATTCCTATGAGGAGGAACATTCTCGCAAAAGGAGGCGAAGGAGTCCATCTGGGAGGGGGGTAGGAACTAATGTCATGAAGATAGCTCTAAACCAGATTTCTAAGTTCCCCTTTACTTGGGGAATAGAAAAGGCAAAGCTCCTCAGGCATTTCCATCAACCCACGTTCACCATGTATAACGGACGCACGGATCCTGTGGAGCATGTGAGCCAGTTCAAACAAAAGATGGCTGTCCATTCTCAGGATGAAGCCTTGTTGTGCAGAGTATTTCCCTCCAGCTTGGGACTGATACCGATGAGATGGTTTGATGGGCTGAAAACGAATTCCATCAGTTCTTTCAAGAAGTTTACCCAATCATTCTGTTCCCGGTTCATTACATGCAGTAGGGTTCCTCAGCCCTTAGATTCTCTGTTGTCTATGACAATGAGGGAAGGGGAGTCTGTGAAGGCATATACTAAAAGGTATTGGGAGATGATCAATGAAATTGATGGCGATTTTGATGAAGTCGCTATTAGAACTTTCAAGGTCGGCCTCCCATCCGAACATGGTTTGAGAAAATCCCTGACAGGTAAGCCTGTCACCAGTTTGTGACAGTTAATGGATCGAGTTGACAAGTATAAGAGAATAGAAGACGATCAACAACAGGGAAAAGGGAAAGTTAAGGTTGTCCCTCAAGAAAGAAGAGATTTTAGGTCGGATAGATACAATAACAGTCGGCCGAGAAGGGATTATGCAGAGCAGCTAGGGTCAAATAACAACCAAGTGGTCGGGGCTGTATTCCGAGAGCCAGTGCATCAAGTGTTGGAAAAAGTTAAGAACGAATCCTTCTTCAAATGGCCCAACAAGATGGTGGGAAATCCTGAAAAGCGAAACCGAAACCTCTATTGTCAATATCATCGGGATCATGGTCATACAATGGAGGATTGCAGGAGTTTATGAGATCACTTGGACCAACTTGTCCGAGAAGGCAAATTGAAGCAGTTGTTGCATCATTCTAGCGAGCTGGGTGGACAGACCAATTCTCGGTCTGAAAGAGAGACTCCTTTAAGACCCCCTCTAGGAACTATCAACGTTATTTTCGCAGCACCTGGCAGAACAGGATCATGCCCGTCTAAAGTAATGTATGTGGCTCGCCTGTCTTCTGAGGACACTAGTCACGAGCCGAAGAGAGCTAGATTAGAGCGGCCCCTGGTCATGGGGTTCTCGGACGAGAACAAGATTGGAACTATTCAGCCTCATGATGATGCCTTAGTGATCACCCTCCGAATTGGGGGTTATGATGTGAAGAAAGTAATGGTTGATCAAGGCAGCGCGGCTGAGATAATGTACTCTGATATTTATAAGGGGCTGAGTTTAAGAGCTGAAGATCTGACGCCTTACAGTTCTCCCCTAGTGAGTTTTGAAGGGAAGGTTATTATCCCAAAGGGATAGATCAGATTGCCTGTGCAGTCTGGCTCGGAGACAGTGGAGGTAGACTTTATCGTGGTGGATGCATATTCTCCTTATACAGCAATTGTTGCCAGACCTTGGCTTCATACTTTAGGAGCAGTTTCATCCACTCTGCATCAGAAGATCAAGTACCTATCTGAAGGACAGATCGAAGAAATATTGGGTGATCAAGCCATGGCGCCGCAGTGCATGGTTGCAGCCATCCGACATAGGCTTGAAGCTGAACCTATGACTCTCAGTGAGAAAAAGTTATAGCAATTAAAACCCCCGGTGTTATCCATTGATGGAACATCCGAGGAGGTAGAATGTGAAGATCTTGTGAAAGTTAAAATAGGAGATAATCCAGAGAAGTTTCTTCAAATCGGATCCTAGCTACCTCAACAAGAGAGAGAGAGGAGCTGATAGAGCTTCTTAAACAGAACATTGACGTCTTTGCCTAGAATACTTACGAGGCCCCAGGGGTGGATCCAGAATTCATTTGCCACCATTTAAATGTTAATCCATTAGTAGCCCCCAAAAAGCAGCTCCCTCGGCGTCCATCCAAAGAGCATGCAGAAGCAGTCCGAGAGGAGGTAGTGAAACTCAAGTAGGCTGGGGCAATCAAGGAGGTCTTCTATCCTGAATGGTTAGCAAACACGGTAGTAGTAAAGAAAAAGAGTGGCAAGTGGCAAGTGGCAAGGATGCGTTGATTTCACGGATTTGAATAAGGCTTGCCCTAAAGATCCATTCCCTATGCCTAAGATAGATCAGCTAGTAGACGCTACTGTCGGCCATTCTCGGATGAGTTTCTTGAATGCTTTCCAGGGTTATCATCAGATACCTTTGGCCTTGAATGATCAAGAGAAAACAGCTTTTGTTACTCATATTGGCAATTATCACTACAAAGTAATGCCATTCGGTTTGAAGAATGCAGGATCCACCTCTCAGAGAATGATGACGAGGATGTTTGAGTCACTATTGGGGAAAAATATCGAGATTTATATAGATGATATGGTGGTGAAGAGCAAAGTGGTTTTGGAGCATCTGGGAGACCTTCAAGTTATCTTTGAAATTCTTAGAAGCTACAAACTACGCTTAAATGCTTCCAAGTGTTCATTTGGTGTAGGATCAGGCAAATTCTTAGGTTACATGGTCACTCACAAGGGAATTGAAGCTAACCCTGATCAAATTAAAGCTATTAACAATTTGTGAACTCCTCGGAATCCAAAAGAAGTGCAAAAACTAACTGGAATGGCCGCTGCTTTGAACAAGTTCATATCTCGATCAGCAGATAGATGCAGACCTTTCTTCCTATTGATCAACAAATGGAAAAATTTTGAGTGGATAGAAGAGTGTGCCAAGGCATTCTAGCAACTCAAGGATTATCTAGCACGACCGCCAATCATGTCTAGTCCTGAGCCAGATGAAGTTCTTTTCGCCTACATTGCTGTAGCCCCGTATGCAGTAAGTTTGGTGCTGATACGAGTTGATAATGGCATACAACGGCCAGTTTATTACGTGAGTAAGTCATTGCACAAAGCCGAAGTGCGTTATCTACCACTGGAGAAAGCTATCCTGGCAGTAGTGCTTGGCACACGTAAGCTACCTCACTACTTCCAAGCACATACAGTGGTCGTTCTTACACAGCTTCCACTCAAAACCATACTCCGAAGTGCCGACTATACAGGAAGAATAACCAAGTGGGGTACAATTCTGGGGGCTTTCAATATCAAGTACATGCCCCGCACCTCCATAAAAGGACAAGTCCTTGCAGATTTTGTGGCTGAATTCACCGAACCTGAGATAGAAGAATTACCATCAGATGAAAACATGGATGAAAAATTGGTTGGTACGATCTCCCAATATTGTCTTCCGACATGGGAGGTATATGTAGATGGAGCATCGAATCAAAAAGGCTCAGGGGTTGGATTAGTATTGATGTCCCCTGAGAAGGTTGTCATTGAAAAATCTTTGAAGTTAGATTTTTCAGCCACAAATAACGAAGCCGAGTACGAAACTCTGTTGGAAGGAATGGCTATGGTCCAAAGAATGGGAGGAAAGTCCATAAAACTCTTCTCGGACTCAAGGCTGGTTGTCAATTAAGTAAGAAGAGAATTCGAGGCGAAAGATGAGAGGATGCAGGGGTATCTTAACCAAGTTAAATTTATGCAGTTAAAATTTGACTCCTTTGACTTACTACATGTCCCCAGAAGTGGTAATATGCACGCGGACTCTTTAGCTATGCTTGCAACCTCCTCGGCACAGGACTTGCCTCGAGTAATCCTTGTTGAGGACTTATACAAACCCTCAAAGACAGGAGAGACGGTTCAAATTAATCAGATCAGAGCGGGGCCAAGCTGGATGGATTCCATCATACGGTTCCTGAAGGAGGATATTCTGCCTAAGGAAAAAATAGAAGCTGACAAGATACGAAGAAAGGCTACTAGTTATTGGTTATCGGAGGACCATAAACTATATAAGCGTTCATTTTCAGGACCTTATTTATTATGTGTCCACCCCGAGCTAACCGAGTCACTTTTAGAAGAGATGCATGAAGGAATCTGTGGAAACCACACTGGAGGCAGATCATTAGCACATAGGACCATTACCCAAGGTTACTGGTGGCCAAATATGCAGAGAGAGGCTCTGGAATATGTCAGGAAGTGTGACTAGTGCCAGCGGTTTGCGCCGAGCATACACCAACCAGGTGGAATCCTTACTCCGTTATCTAACCCATGGCCATTTGCTCAGTGGGGCTTAGATATCGTGGGACCATTTCCTAGAGCAATGGGAAACAAGAAATATCTCCTAGTTGGCACAGACTATTTTACGAAGTGGGTTGAAGCGGAGCCTCTAGCCAACATCAGAGATGTGGATGCGAAAAGATTTGTTTGGAAGAACATCGTTAATCGGTTTGGAGTTCCTCACGTGCTCATCTTGGACAATGGTCTTCGGTTCGATAGTAAGATGTTCAGAAAATACGGTGGCGAGTTGGGGATTACTAATAGGTATTCTACTCCTACTTATCCCCAAGGGAATAGGCAGGCTGAAGCTGTAAATAAAGTCATAGTCAGTGGGTTGAAGAAAAGATTAGATGATGCAAAAGGTAAATGGGTGGAGCAATTACCACATGTACTCTGGACGTACAGAACCACACCTTGCAGGTCTACTGGAGAGACCCCTTTCTCAATGACTTATGGAGCTGAGGCTGTCATCCCTTTAGAGACTGGTTTCCCGACGAAAAGAACTAGTTCATTCAATTCAAAAGATAACGATGAGCAACTAACAAGAAATTTGGACTTGATTGAAGAAAAGAGAGAAAATGCGATGGTTCAGTTGGCTTATTATCAGCAGAAACTGAAGCAAGGTTATGATGTCAACCTAAAGTTAAGACCTTTAACTCCTGGTGACTTGGTATTACGCAAAGTTGTGGGCGCTACAAAGAATCCAGCTTAGGGAAAATTAGGGCCGAATTGGGAGGGACCTTATCGTATCACCTCCAAAGCTGGCATTGGAGCATATTTTTTAGAAGATCTGGATGAACATGTAGTACCACGTCCTTGGAATGTAAATAACCTAAAGAGATATTACTATTAATAAGTGTTTATTTGATCTATATGTGTTCTTTATATAAAGTGTTTATGATGTTCATCTTTTAGTTCTTTTAAGTGTTTAAACTTAAATTCAATCATGCCTGGAGTCCTCAGACCAGATGATTTGGGTTAGTTAACACTCGTTCTCAGTTCTTTTAAGTGTTTAAACTTAAATTCAATCATGCCTGGAGTCCTCGGACCAGATGATTTAGGTTAGTTAACACTCGTTCTCAGTTCTTTTAAGTGTTTAAACTTAAATTCAATCATGACTGGAGTCCTCGGACCAGATGATTTGGGTTAGTTAACACTCATTCCTAATTCTATTAAGTGTTTAAACTTAAATTCAATCATGCCTGGAGTCCTCGAACCAGATGATTTGGGTTAGTTAACACTCGTTCTCAGTTCTTTTAAGTATTTAAACTTAAATTCAATCATGACTGGAATCCTCAGACCAGATGATTTGGGTTGGTTAACACTCGTTCTCAATTCTTTCAAGTGTTTAAACTTAAACTCAATCATGACTGAAGTCTTCGGACCAGGTGATTTGAGTTAGTTAACACTCACTCTAAGTTACTTTAAGTATATAAATTTAAACCTAAGCGTATTACTTAAAATTCCAGTTTGGGTTAATTATACTTATTGTTACCCTGTTACTTTTAAAGATGCTTATCCAATTTATGCGTTGTGACCAAAGTCCTGAACTTTTTAGTTGAACTTATCTTATAATATGTTCTATTTGCCTAATATAGCCATACATACTATTCAAATTAAATGAAGATGGCATCAGATCAGTTCTCCATTATTTATCATGACTTATGAAGTAAAAGGGGCATATCTTCATTAATAACAAAAGTGTGGTATATTTCCTTAACAAAAAGAAGATACAAAAATAGTAAACATAAAAAATAAAAAATAAAAAATAAAAAAAAAATAAAAAATACTACAAAAACTAATATCCTAAGCTTGTGCCTTGGGAGCCCCTGGATCAGCAGCTTGCTCGGGCTGAGAGATAGTGGTGTTTGAGGCCTTGCCCTTACCCTTGCCTTTACCCTTGTCCTTGCCCTTATCCTTGCCCTGGGGAGCTTCAACTTTTTTCACTTTGCCAGCATCTTGGCGAGAATCCGTTGGAACTTCCATAGGGGCAGGAGGGACTTGATCTGCTATGGGCACCTCAAACACTTGGGCAGGTTGCTCTGGGGGAGAGGAGCTAGGACCTGAGAGCTCGCGGATGTCTAGATCATAGTAGATGCTCTCAGGTCGTCTCAAGCTGGAATCAGCAAGAATCCCAGCGACATCAAGGGCTTTACCCCAAGAGATATCGCAGTAATCCCTTGCTACAGTGGAGAACTCCTCTGTGAGTCTTCCTTAAGTCTCCTGTACCCCTAAAGCGTACGCAGCTTGCTTCTCGACCTCAGTTGCCTCCTTAAGTAATTGGGCAGCCTCCCTGTCCTTGCGAAGTTCTTCACGAAGCTCTGTCACTATCTGTTTCTCCGTTGCCAGATTTATTTCAGAATAGTGCAGTTCTTTGTGCACTTCTTCAAATTGTCTTTCCGTCGTTTTCAAGCCTGCCTCGGCACTATCTCTCGCCCTAACAGCTTCTTTCAACTATTCGGCCATCTTAGCTTGTTTTTCCTTTAGGGCGCCTAACTCGACCTCCACTTCGACTCAAGCATCCAAGGCAACCCTGGTCTCACCACGTGCATTCTTTACCCACTCCTCAGCCACAAAAACTTGTTGTGTGACCTATAAAAAAAACACACAAACAAAAACAAGAAGTATTTCACCTTTACTATAAAATGTAAGGAAATGGAGATGTATAAATGAAGAACAATGAATACAGTTACTTACCATTGCCAAGTCCCTTTTAAAGGATAGAAAGAGTTCTAGATGGTTGAAGTTCCTATAGGCCTTCATGTCCTTTGGGAGGAGAAGTGGCTGCTCCAGAGCCTTGGCCACCAGACCAATGTGCCCCCCGCAATAATGCCTAAGGGTGGCATCACACGCAATCGGCACACCGTCCACCTCCAACTTGGGCGACCAAGTGCGGGTTGGACGGCACACTTGGGCCATAGGAGGCTCCTCTCGACTATCAACCAAGTTAGACCTTCTGCTCCTTTGGTCCTGTGATTGTCTGGGCTGCTTGCTTCCTTTGGAAGGGCCCATCTCTCCCTCCTCAATAACTTCAGTGGACCTCTTCCTCCTTAGATCGGGGTTGGGCTTTAGCCCGAGATCAGCAGGAAACTGAGGAGGAGGAGGAGGAGGAGGATTTGCTGGGGCTTTGGACTTGTTCTTATCTTGAGGTAAGGGCGCCTTGTTCCTATTTTTCATAAGGTCCCTTAAACTTGGACCAGTCTTAGGGGCCATTGCTTCCTCCTCGTTTGAAGAGTCACCAACATAGGTTACTATCTGAGTAGGAGTTTGATCGCACGAATACTCGTCCGCTTCTTCTTCAACCTCTGATATAACGATGGCTTCCTCTTCAAACTGGAACCTGTCAATTTCCTTCTCAAGAGAGGAAAAAGAGGCAGCTCCTTCCTCGACAATAGCTTGTCCAAGTGGTACTTGTTGAAGTGGCTAGGCGGGAAAAGGTATTCCTTGTGGAATTGGATGATCAACGGGTGGAAGATCGTGTGGAGCTAGGAAACCTAGCCGAGAAACGTCTATGTGAGCCAAACGATGGTCGTTTTCTCTGATAGAGTTGCTGACGTCCAGGAAAGTCCTTGAAATTGGTTCGTAGTCTAGAATTAAGTGAACGGCACGAAGCTATCCGTCATCATTCACAAAAATCTGAGACCTCAACAAGTAGTTGAGCGCTGGTACATTGATTAAGCTGAGCTTGGGGTTGGTATACGTTTTATCTGTCAGTTAAAATAATCAAATAGTTAGAAACTCCAGGTACAACAAACAGTTAAAAAATGAATGATGAATGAAAATGAGACTCAGGTACAACAAAACAATGCCGAAGACAAATTCCTTAAATCTAATGTTAGAAAACCTAGAACTAAGTTACTCCACCTGGCTCTCCTAGCTTGGTTGGGCAAGGAAGGCCGTCACTCCAAGGGCCTGATACGATGAAGAAGTCATCTTTCATTCCTTTGTTAGACTTGGGGAGACATGAGATTAGCTTGACAACACTGGATCGGGACTTAAGGTAAAACCCTGCCCGAGCTTCTATATGGCCTTCGTATAGGTGAGCTACATCATACCAAGTCAGTCCTAACCCTAAATGTTAGTCCAAAGCGTTAATCGCTCCTAGAACTCTAAAGAAGTTGGGTGCACATTATTGGGGGTAGAGCCTATGGGCACGTAAATAGTCCCTCATAATTCTACTAATGAGAATAGTCATGCCTCCTTCTATGAAGGCAATCATTGGGATTATGACTTCTCCCACTTCTCGGTCAAATGCCAATCCCTCTGTAGAGCAGTATCGTATCGATACTTCCTGGGGTATGTGGTATTTTTCTTTGAATAGTTCTATCAAGGCTGGAGTCTTCACTAAGCGTTGAAATCTACCCATTCTGAGTTTATGGAAGAGAGAATGAAGAGCCGATGAGGTTATCTGAGGAGATAAAGAGAGTTGTGAAAACAAAACTTACGTAGACTGGAACGCGAACTGATCTTCGTAGTTCTTGAGGATCTTTGAAGTCTCTTTTTGAAAATACGATGAACAATCTGATGGGTGATGAATTTGGATGTTTGGATGCTCTGAAGATTATGAACTACGATGAAAAAAGAAGGAAATGGTGTTCAGGAACCTTTATATAAGAAACTGAAAACGAGGGGGATTTTATCCCGCCCAAATATTGAAGAAAAATCCGAACCGTTGGATTAGAGCCCCACCGTTGGATGTCAGGAGTGTAACGCCACCCAAAGTACTTAATGACGTTTCGCGAGTTTCGAAGCGTCAGAAACAACTGTGAGATGACGAAAATGACCCTTCCACGTGCGTAGGTTTGAATGTCTTTATGGTTTTAAATGTAATTATGTTCACAAGTCAAAATTATACTTTTTCTCCTCGGGCAAGAGGGAAAAATTAAAATTTTGAGGGGCTATTATGGGGGGAAAAGACTTGAGCTTTTGTGTTGGGCCTCAAGCCTCATTTACTAACAAGAATGCGTCCGAGGAGGAGAAAATGTTGGGAAAGGCCCCATAGTAGGTGGTTGTACAGAGAAATATTGAAAGGCACTAGTCCGAGAGGGTCATACTCCTCGAACCTAACGAATGTCAGTCAAGTGAACTTTGCCTTGACTTAGGTAACCTTCTAGGAAATTCCAGCAATGAAAATAGACTTCAGGTGAGCAAGGAAAGGATAAGAACACAGAAATATCTTGGGGAAAAGCTGCTACCACCGCATTAAGTGCACTACAGCAGCTTTCCTGGCCGCATTAATGTGGAGAAGACCTCTGAACAGTGTTTTCTACCACTATTGCCTACAGAAAACCAGAAAAGCTGCTCAGTAGGACAGATACTTGAGTGCTGGGTTGGATGATAAACAAGTGGACGATGGGAATGAATTAGGAAGGACTATATAATGGGGGAGACCCTCCATAAGAAGGGGATCGGAAAACTATTAGAGAAAAAATATTGAATGAGATTTACTGTAGTACTGTGAAGAACAAACTTTCTGAAATAGCAAATTCATCCAAAAACTTACTCCTCGGACTTATATTCAACCCTTGATTATGTGTCTTTTCTCCTCGGACAAGCTTAAAACCTTGATTAACCGTTAGAAAACCTATTAATAGCCCAGTTCTTTCACTCACTCTCTTACAAATTTATTGTATTGGGCTTATTGGGCCTATATCCTATTCCTTTTAGGTTTGGGTCGCAATTTGTGACCCTACAGTTAATAAAAATACAACTAATGAATTTAGAATAAAAATTTATCAAGCACCAAAACACTTGCAACAACAAATATCTCCATAACCCGTTGAAAAAAAATAAAATAAAATAAAAAGGAGCAAAGGTCATACTTTTTATTTTAAAATACACTTTAATTAAAACTTTAAAACAATGGATTTTAATTCTTAAATTTTGGATAATTTTGGAATCATTCTCTTAAGCAAAGAACAAGTTAGTACACAATATTTTTAATATTAATTTAATAAAATTTGGTCAAACGGATGTCATTACATGTGCTCCACACATGCGATAAGGCTTTTTTTTTTTTTTTTTTTTTTGAGTTTAATGTAATTTTTCAATTTGAATTTGTCTATTGTTAGTGAGGTTATACAGAAAGTGATTTTTAAGAAACTAAAATTTAAGATTTTGAAAAGGAATAAACTGCTGGGTTTAGTGTGTGCTAGTTTTTAGGAAAAAATGTATCAAATGTATGTGAGATATATTTAAATGAGAAATGATATGTCCACAACATTTATACAACAAATCCTAAGTGGTAAGTTGTTACTAGTTGTTATTATTGTGACAAAAAAGTAATCTTAGTGTTAAGTTCAAATTTGAACCAAAAACAATTAACCACTTATGATTTATTGTGAAAATGTTGTGGATGTAGTACCTCTCATATTTTAATTCTTAAATTTCGGATAATTTTGGAATCATACTCTTAAGCAAAGAACAAGTTAGTACACGATATTTTTAATATTAATTTAATAAAATTTGGTCAAACGGATGTCATTACATGTGCTCCACACATGCAATGAGGCTTTTTTTTTTTTTTTTTTGAGTTTAATGTAATTTTTCAATTTGAATTTGTTTATTGTTAGTGAGGTTATACATGAAGGAATTTTTAAGAAACTAAAATTTAAGATTTTGAAAAGGAATAAACTGCTGGGTTTAGTGTGTGCTAGTTTTTAGGAAAAAATGTATCAAATGTATGTGAGATATATTTAAATGAGAAATGATATGTCCACAACATTTATACAACAAATCCTAAATGGTAGGTTGTTACTAGTTGTTATTATTGGGACAAAAAAGTAATCTTAATGTTAAGTTCAAATTTGAACCAAAAACAATTAACCACTTATGATTTATTGTGAAAATGTTGTGGATGTAGCACCTCTCATATTTAAATAGAGAGTGTGTGCTAATTTTTAGGGAAAAAGTTTTTGGGTAGTTTTTTTTTTTTTTTTTTTTTTTTTATTGTTTTTGAATTTTGTTAAATTACAATTTTAACCTCCTTTTTTCTTTAGGAATAAGAATTATCTAATTAGATTAGGGATATTTTTGACATTTTTTAAAATCATAACTAACTTCTTAAATCTTCTTAATATATAGAGAACAAAAACAAAATATTATTTAAGTGATATTTAGATATAAAAAGAAGGCGAAAACCACATTTTTGTCTCTACATTTTCACGTGATTCCCACTTTGATCCCTAACTTTTTTTTCCACTGCTTTTAGTCCCTATCCTAGAAAACATATCTCGTTTTTGTCCTTGCCGTTACATCAGAGACGGAAATTGCACAAGTGCATAACTTAAAAATATTAAAATAATGTCCACATAAGCCACGTGGAATTTAATTTAATTTTTTTTTTTAAAAAAACTTATCATTATTAATTTTCATAAGAATGTTCTTCTTGTTCTTCCCAAAACGAAGAACTCAAACCCAGATTACAAGAACACAGAGGTAGTAACCAATAACTCAAACCTAGATTACAACAACACAAACAAAAAAAGAAAAAAAAATAGAGATCAAACACAAACACAGACTTAGATCACAATAAACAAAAATGAAAAAAAAAATGTATATACTTTTCTTTAATTTTTTTAAGTGTGTTAGTCAAAAGTGTATATACTTTAAAAATCATCAAACCATTTTTTTTTTTTTTATTATCATTAGAACATTTTAAACCTTGATCTGAGATTAGAGAGAGAGAGAGAGAGACAAAGAGAGAGAGAATGAGATGAGGCCGGCAATGCGTGGTGTGTGGTGGGTCAGATTGGCCTCAACCACCATCTTGGCCACAATGAAGCTCGACCTCGGTGACTTTGGGTTAGATCGACAGTGCGTGGTGGGTCAGATCAGCCTCTCTCTCCTCTGCCGATCCCAACAAGTCCACCTCCACCACTGAAGCGACGACACTCTTCTTCAGATCGATCATTCTGTTTGGGTCTTGCTGGGTTTTGCTAGGGTTTGTCTTGTGGGTCATACTGTTTGGGTGAGAGATGATAGTTTGTTTTTTTCTTTTCTTTGGTGTTCTTGTGATGAGTTTGAGTTCTTGGATGCTGAGTTCGATTTAGGAAGAACAAGCTGTAAAATGAAGAACAAGTTGAAGAACATGAAGAAATTTTTTGATCTCTGTTTCTTTTTTTTCTTTTTTCATTTGTGTTGTTGTGATTTGTGTTTGATCTCTGTTTTTTTTTTTTTTTTTTTTTTTTTTTTTTTACTTTTGTGTTGTAATCTGGGTTTGAGTTATCAGTTGTTGGGTTTGTTTTCATGTAATCTGGGTTTGAGTTCTTTGTTTTGGGAAGAACAAGAAGAACATTCTTATGAAAATTAATAATGATAAGTAATTTTTTTTTTTAAATTAAATTATGTTTTTAAGTTACGTTGTTTACTATTTGTGTAATTTTCGTCTCTGATGTAATGGTAGGAACAAAAACGGTGCGCATTTTTCAGGATAGGTACTAAAAGCAGTGAAAAAAAAAAAAAAAAAAAAAAAAAAAAAAAAAGGGACCAAAATGAAATCAAGTGAAAATATAAGAATGAAAATGTGATTTTCGCCTAAAAAGAACCCTTTAAAATTTTCCCGTTAAGCCTTTGACTATCTTGTGCCGCCATGGGAGAACTAATTCTTAGCTCATGTTTTTTATACACACTCCAATGAATATATGCACTCCCAAAGCATGAAATAATGCAACCTTTTGTCTTAATCCAAAACTTTCACGCAGTTTGTATTCCACTAGACCTTAAAATTTTTATTTATTTATTTTTGGGCTGAATAATCCACTATAGATAGACCTACTTCATTATGATATTATTTATTCTGTAACACTCTTAAACAATGGGGTTTATTTATAATTCTTTAGTATTATTTCTATGTCTAGACTTCAGACTCAAGAGAAGCACCAATCATTTCATCAAAAAAGAAAAAAAAAAAAAAAAGAGAAGTACCAATCAGTGCATGTTGTAGAGAAAACCAGATGCTGGGAATTAAGAAAACCAGATGCTAGAAAGTAATAAACAAGTTTTTCAAAAAAGGAAACATACAGAGCTGTTAGTTGCTGGCTTTTGAAAACCAGCGGTACCACATCTGGTTTTGAATCCCGGAGTTGGAACCTTATTGGAAGGCAAATATGGGAACCCTCGTGTTCTAAACGCTATATATACCCTTATAGAGCATACCTATCTCTCCACAACGAATTCAAAGCAATCTGTGATAAAACATCAAAGTCAAGAAAGAGTGAAGAAAAGTAAAAAAAACATGTCTTCAACCACAGCTGGTCAAGTCATACGTTCCAAAGGTACTACCTTTTCATTTTTTCTGACATTCTTTGTTGATGATCTTTTCGTTATTTCCTAGTTTTAGTCATGTGATTGTTCAATGGGTTTCTTTCCATTTCTTTGTTGTTTTAATGTACCATTTGTTATGATGATCTCAACTCTTTGTCCCTTGTTGGGTTGTCACGTTTTCTTTGTTTTAAAGGGCTCTGTTTAATTGCTAAATCTTGAGCTGTTTCTAGTTTTAGGATGCGCCATGATCTTTTGTCATTCCCAAAAACTAGAAATTTTTGGAATAGGATATACTCTCTGTGTACCAAAAATAATAATCAATACAGAAACATGTTTTGCTTTTGATTGTCCCATACAAATTGAACTCCTATGTGTTTAACAAAAGATAATAACGAGGAAAAACAGTTGCCATTAGGAACAGGGCTACTTCAGAAGTTTGAAGCAGGTACCGGAATTGACTGAATGTGACCATCCATTTTCTATTTTCGTCTTTGTTTAGGATGATACATTTGTAGTTTGTAAATAAAGTTTCTCTAAGTATAGGCATTACATTGCAATTTCAGTATGAAGTCCAAACAAGCAGGTTTTTCCAATGTTTTAGTATAAATTTGAGGGCATTCCTTCTTTGTTCTTAACAGTAGTGATACTTTTTAGCTTAACCCAAGCAGGCAGTCTTATGTTTTAGCAGTGTCAAAGCTACATCCTATTTATGTTTATTTTTTATTTTTTTCCAATTAATTATAGAATGAATGTGCAATGTAGCTGCTGTGGCATGGGAAGCTGGAAAGCCATTAGTGATAGAAGAAGTGGAAGTGGCGCCACCACAGGCTATGGAGGTTCGTCTCAAGATCCTCTTCACCTCCCTCTGCCACACAGATGTTTACTTCTGGGAAGCCAAGGTAATCACATTTTGATCATATATATATGATTTATGCGTGTGTATAGAAATGTATTATTCTGGTAAATACTTATTTTCTGTGCTAGATATTCTTAAACCGATTGATTTTTGAATATGCAGGGACAGACCCCATTGTTTCCTCGCATATTTGGTCATGAAGCTGGCGGGTATGGACATTTCAAGAAAGAAAAAAATATTTAGAACATACTAGTTACAATGAAATAGTTTTAATTGTGTTTCAGTTCCTTTCATATACAATTGAATACATTTATCTAACTATATAGTTGTCTTTCTGGTCATTTTGGTATTTTAGGATTGTTGAGAGCGTTGGTGAGGGTGTGACAGACCTCAAACCTGGTGACCATGTGCTTCCTGTCTTCACTGGGGAGTGCAAGGAGTGTCGGCATTGCAAGTCAGAGGAGAGCAACATGTGTGATCTCCTGAGGATAAACACTGACCGAGGCGTGATGCTCAATGACGGCAAGTCGAGATTTTCTATTAATGGACAACCCATTTACCATTTTGTTGGGACTTCTACCTTTAGTGAATACACTGTGCTACATGTTGGTAGTGTTGCCAAAATTAATCCTGCTGCTCCTCTGGACAAAGTTTGTGTTCTCAGCTGTGGAATCTCAACAGGTTGGTTAAAAACCATTTGAATTTATTTGCATGATTGTTATTTGTTCATTTCTCTTATTGTTGAGAATTGAGTTCTGTAGGTCTTGGTGCTACCTTGAATGTTGCAAAACCCAAAAAGGGATCGACGGTAGCTGTTTTTGGACTCGGGGCTGTTGGACTAGCTGTGAGTCTCTCCTATCTTCTAATGCAGATGACTTATTTGATATGGCTCTTTTTTGGAATTACTACTGCAGCATTACTGTTTCTAGTAAAGATATATATTAATATACACACACACACATGATTTTATGGTTTTATGTGATTAGGCTGCTGAAGGGGCTAGAATTGCGGGTGCTTCAAGGATTATCGGTGTTGATCTGAATGCAAAGAGATTTGATGAAGGTATTGTGATACTTGGTGCTATCAAAATCTGACGATATAGGGAATGCTTGAGTTGCTAGATTTTCATTTATTTAGTCTTTTATGTTCATTTTCCTTCTTGTTGTCAACAGCCAAGAAATTTGGTGTCACCGAGTTTGTGAACCCAAAAGACCATGACAAGCCTGTTCATGAGGTTGGTTTACTTTAAAATGCTAGAAACATTTTTCCATGGTGAAGGTGCAAACAACTTTCACAGCTTTTCTAACTTTCTTTGACTTCTTTAGGTGCTTGCTGAAATGACCAATGGTGGAGTTGATCGAAGTATTGAGTGCACTGGAAGTATCAATGCCATGATTTCTGCATTTGAATGTGTTCATGATGTAATTTCCCACGAGCTCCTCTTCATGTAATAAATAGATTTTATCTCGAATCCATTCTTCTAAAATCTGTCATGTGGTATGTTTCTTTGCAGGGATGGGGTGTTGCTGTACTTGTTGGTGTCCCAAACAAAGATGATGCATTTAAAACCCACCCAATGAATATCTTGAATGAGAGGACTATCAAGGGTACCTTCTTTGGCAACTACAAACCACGGTCTGACTTGCCTTCGGTGGTTGAAAAGTACATGAATAAGGTAAGATGAATTTCTTATTGAAAAATAGAATGTATGGATTAGATCACTTTGCAATCCGCATATCGGATTACTTCTTTTACTTAGAATGCTAGTTTCTTTACACGTGACTGGCAGTAATTTTAATCAAGAAAATGGTCTAATGGCCACTAGTGGCCTCCATGGTATACCTTAATTAAGTACTCATTTGAATGCTTTAACCCTGCCTCAATATCCGGCAAGAGTTGAGGAATAAACAAAAGATAAAAATATAAATCCAAAATGTGTAGAGAAATTATGCTTAAACTCCAAAAGGGAATAAGACCGTCTTTTTTTTTTCCCTTTAATTCTTCCTTGTCTGATTGTTCTTGCTTTCAAGGTCTTCTCTTTCATTATCTATCAAGAATTACCTGTACATGGCTTGTATTTACTATTTAGAAATCCAAGTTATTTATTCCGCTTCACCCTCTTTTCTTTGTTTTTTTGTTTAGTTTTGTTAGTCTAATTGTTCTATATTGTGGCAGGAGCTTGAGCTAGAGAAGTTCATCACCCATGAAGTCTCTTTCTCGGAAATCAACAAGGCCTTTGAGTACATGCTTAGAGGTGAAGGCCTTAGATGCATTATCCGCATGGATGCATAGAGCAGGATTGAAATGATGAGTATTTCTGAAATGATGCATAGTTTGGAGTGAAGTCTTGTGTCTCTCTTTAGAGTGCTGTAAAAAAATCGAAATGTCTATTTTCCAGATCATTTAAATCAAAATACTCAGTGAGTTTATATTGAGCTTTTAGCATGATTTCTTGTCTCTTCGAGTTACCAAATGATACACTTATTATTCTTCAATTAAAATGCAACACTTAGTGGAAACATAGGTTAATTTATAGTTACAAAATATATGAAATTATTGATTTTAAGATTCCTGGCGGGCTGAAGATTATAGACATCCCTAAAGCAGCGCAGTGCCTATGGTGGCTGCTCACCAAAACAATTCTCCACTAAAGCAAAACAATTCTTATCACCCTCTCACATTCAGTATTCTCATCAACGTTTCAAGCAACCTCAAATTCTCTGTTTTAGATAAATTTGAGATTTTGTTAAAAGTAAAAAAGTACAGAAATTCTACAGCTCCAGCAGCCCAAAAGAACTGCACAATAAAAGAAAGCCTGGTACAAACACTACACAAAGCAGCCAAGGTTACTAACAACCCAAAAAAAAAAAAAAAAACTAAGCCAAACAGCAGCTAGACTACAACACTCCAATTACAACAAATCACCCTGTTGATCATAGAATTCCTCACTGTCATGCGGAACCTAACTCTATATTTAATGTTGCTCCTTAAAAATGTGCGGTGTTTCTCTGTAACCAGATGTGGTACACTGCATCAGAGCACTTTAAAGCTTTTATTCTTCCAGCGCTGTTACTCCATTGAAGCACCTAACCCCAGTCATAACCAGAGTCCTCCATCAAACTCTAAACTTTGACCTGATGCCAAATCGTTCTAGTTATGGAGCAATCAAAGAAAATGTAGTCCCTGATCTCATGCTTCATTCTGCAGAAAACACGTAAAGTATTCCCTTGATAAACCCATTGAATCAACCTATCCCTTGTAGACAGTCTATTCCCCTAGGCAAGCCAACAAATAAAGTTGTGTTTTGGAATGTTTCCAAGCCAATCTCCACCAGTCCACCTCAGGTAATTTCATTCGATTAGTCTCCCAAGTAGATTTACAAGGTAACACACCAGAATTTTATTGGGTTTTGTGGAGCCTAGTTGTGTTTGGTTTGGATTATGATCTGACTATATATAAAAGTGCTACGGTTCATAATGGGATTTTTTGCCTAATGATGAAGAACTAACCTCTCTTACAACAGGAGCCTCAACTTCATAAGTTTCTCAAAAATTATAGTATGTTAGGTTACTACGTAACATCTGATTAATCTTCTTATAAGCCTCTACGTTAGTATCTCTGTTTTAAAATCTTATAGAATTTCTCCTCTTGTTTAGAGGCTCAATCAGCTCAACTGCTATCAAAAAGCAAACAATCAGATTGGAGGCATCACCAATAGTCCTTAGGGGGAGGGGGATGTGATTCATATGAACCTTGGATGTTTTTGTTAGAAACAAAAGGTGTCAACTAGTTGAGCTACAACTACAAGACTCTTGATGATCTCATAATTAAAATGTGAATAAGTTGAGAGAGATCTTCATTATTAGGATCACCGACGAACCTCATGAGTGGATTCCATAACAAACTGTATGAAGCAATTTTTGTATGAGCCCGGGATGCAAAGAGGCTTACAAAAGTAGATGCCAGCAGCTATTGTGGAGACGGATTGTGGAGAGAATCCTCTTTCTGATGTTCATAGAGCTTCCTCATGAACCCAAGATTGTAATATTGATATCAAACCAGCTCTAGCCTTCTTTAGAACATGAAGTTCCTGACGAAGGCAAACATTGTTTTTGGTACAGGAAGAATTTCTAAAACCTTGCAATACTAAAATAGTTTTATTTTCAATTTTGTGGCGTTGCAATTTACAAAGAACACCACCAAAATTTTCAACAAAAATTGAAATATCCGTCAATGTCATTCCATTTTATTTTGGGATATTAAATAGATGTGTTATGATTTATGTGGATTATTTAACAAAAGATGGAAGAAAATTCATGTTTGAGTTTGAGGAGAGCTAATTGCCAAGCACAAGGTTGGCCCCCTGGGTTCAAAGTTGCAGTCTTCTGTGTTACTGGGGCCCACGGCCAACATCTTGCCAATTGCCATGTTGATTGATATGAATCAAATATTTATTTCTTGATCATTCAATAATTGGCATAAGGAAGGAATTTGAATCATGAATGTCTCTATTAAAAAACACCCGAAGGTACCAATTAATTGAGCTACAAGACTCTTGGTCATAGATGATATTTCAAACGGACACTGTAACCATGATAATAATGAATATCAAATGCTAATTCCTCTCTCTTCTGTTGAAGTTTGCTGCAAACAATCCTTACAAAGTTTCACCAATATAAGTCATTTATTTAGGTTCTCCACACATCCACAAACCTCATGCGTTGGCTTTGTACCACTGCAACTGGTATAAAAAACAAGCAAGCATGGTTGGCTGGAGCGTAAGAACAAATACACCCACCATGAATGTGTTGTGCTGCTATAACTTCAATTCATCAAAAGTAGGATGGATTAATTCACTGTTTCTAAATATCCTTAAAGCATGTTGATTATGCCCATCTCTTCATTTTCCCATCATTAATGAACTGGTACAAACAGATTCAGTGGAAACAGTTTTGGAATGTGAGATAGGAGATAGAACCACAGAATTGAAAGTTTTTTTCATTTCTTTTGTAATGGTATTCATTCAACTCTACATATGGAAAGCTATGAATTGGACTCTTATGTATTTCTAAACAATATATAACTATTGCGGTCCTTATGATGGAACATCTATGCAGCTATAGCAATTGGTGCCCACCATCATCTGTAACCAAGGGAGAAAACAAGATGCCAAGCTTAGCTGTAAATCTGCACATCATTGCAATAGCTCTACCTAGCAACCTGCTGCAATGGAGGCCAAGCAATTTCTTCATCATTTGTATGGCCATGAATAAAAAAATCTGCACAGTTCTTTTGCCACCCATGGTTGTATGGATTACGAAACCGCCCATCTGGACCACGAAGATACCCATAACGAATAGCATTTGCTAATTCATTTGTTGTGATATTTCGAGCTATCTGCATCATAAACATGAACACATGTTAATTAACTACTACTTAGGGACTTCCAAAGATAGTAACTGAAAACATCATATGGTACAAACAAATGTGTACACATTAACTATTAACTACTACTTGAAGGTGGAACTTTTGAGAGTTAAAACTGTTTAGAACCTTTAAAAAAAAAAAGAACAAATATAGTATGTTCCGCATAAACCAAATGGGAGAAGGAAGTGCTGCTTTAACACTCATTGGCAAATCTCATTAGCACCTTACCCATAGAATTATATTAAAATCAAGCTTACCTGTATATTTATATCAAAATAAATTTATGCATGAATTATACCTCCCTATGATTTGAACTTCTTAGTTTTAATTCCTGGTGGGTACAACAGTCATAACGTGTAGCTTGTGGCATAATTGCCCTTGCCTTAACCACACTGCATCTGGTTTAAAAAATTATCATCCCACAATTCATCAACTTCTTTTGATTCATCATTTTTCTATAAGCTACGTAATCAGCACCTGGTAGTCAACCACCACTACAAACTTATAATAATCACAAACAAAATGATGTTTGAAACAGGAAAAATTCAAGATAATTCCTTCCCCTACAGAAAATATTTGTTTCGCCTGCCATGCCTCAATACTTCTTGTCTATTGCCATCTGCTTTAGCAATACAGGTTCCTTGATGGCAACAGTTGGATCAAAGAGTATGCTATCCTAAAGCTATTTTAACTGAGTAGATTAAGCATAAATAACTGATATAAGACCAGGTGGATTGAAACAGATCCAGCAATTCAAAAGCACATCAATCAACTAATTAGACTCCCAATCTCAGACAAGTTAGTTGATCAATCTTGCCATGGCCCCAAATATCATGGAATCATTTATCATTCAAGGGGATGAGGTGCAATTTGAGCTAGAACTTATTAGATGCATGCACAGAACTTACTGGATACATACATATAGACACAAATGTGTGTGTTTGCTAGAAGCAAAAAAACTTTTTTGCCAAAATGATGTCTAGGTGATGGTTTAGTCAATCACCTGGGAAGCCTGTGAGGTAGTTAAAATGGTAGCAGCAAGCAAAATTATCGTGTCCAGGAGCAAAAATGCAACAACACCAGGATGTTGAACTGCCACATAATGAATCCATGTTTCTTCAGTAGGCAAGATTGGTTTTGCAGTCCAAATCCCTGTTTTGTTTGTCAAAAAGATGATTTTAATCTAGTCCAAAATGAAAAGGATACACATTATCAAAATGTATAGATAACTGCAAATGTTAAAACGTACTTTGAATTGCAACAGCAGCACTAAGGAACGATGCCAAAAAAGCAAAGCAGAGAAAAACAAAGAAATCCCTTTTGTTCCTCTGCAAGATGTATCATCACAATGATATAGCTGTCAGGAAAAATGAGATAAAAGAAGAAAAAGTAATGCTTCAAATGGAAAAATCACATGTACCATCTTTCTTTATTAGCATTATTCACCAAATAGAGGAATAAATGATATGAAGAGGACACAAAGAAGAAATTTTGTGACAGCAACCAAAAGGAATAGATGGCACAGAAGTGTTAAAAACGATGATACAGCCCTCCTGCTTAGTGGTAATTACTCATGAGATAAAAATTGTACCAGCAATGTCTTTACCCCTATGAAATTAACTAGTTGAAAGTACAACTTCTCACCTTCCCCACACAATTAGATATCCATGGGCAGTGATGGTCAAACTGTTCCACACATCGCTTACATGTGGGGCAGTGCTTTGATCGAACAGGCCTTATGATCTGAAAAGAAGTTATTTAGAAAACATACTGATATGTACAGACATCCTCTCAAGCATAAAATGCATTTAAAATAATTTCATGGTCAAAATTTGAAAAAGAAAAGGTCCATTGAGTAAACCTTGCAGGTAGGGCATAGTTGAGACCAATTTCCCGTCCACTCCGAGGAACTGTTCAGATCAATATTCAACAAAAGATCCTGCAAACCATCAAAATATCATTTGGAAACTAGCAACAACAATATAAGTCAATTAGCAACTTATCTTAATATATTTTAGTGTATAACACACGCTCAAACATATATAACAAAATTATATAAAGATAGAGGGTGGTAGTTCAAGAAGACAGGTTATATACTCAACTGCTCCAGTAAAAGATTCAGTGATAAAATGAATCCAAGAAATCACAAAAATTTGATGGACTAGCTTCATCTAGTGACAACAAGAAAATAAAGAACTAATAAACGTATATTTGAATCTCTCCAAAGAAAGCTCCCAGTCTTCAAACATTATCCTTTTCCTTTCCTTCCTGACGTTCTATAAAATACACAATGACACTGCCTTCCATACCTTATCCTGGAATAAAGTTGATTTTCTTCCCAATGTTGAAGCAAGCCATACAAGATTCTTGGCATCACCCATCACCCATCTCACACCAAACACCACAAAAACAAAATATCACAACTCCAAATCAAGTGGACAATAAATTAACAAATGATCCACATTCTCACCATTATGCTTGCACATGCAACACTGCACAAGTACTATCTTCCGTTTTAAAAGATAAATTACTGTTAATATTATCCCCAAGGCCTCAGTCCAAATGAAGAGAGAGACCTTGACGATGCCCTCACATTCCAGATAGCTTTCGAAGGAAAATATACTCTAGAATCCCTCTTAACGCCTCATAATAGGACCGAACAGTAAAGGATCATTGCTGTTTATTTCCACCATACCCTATTTGTCATACCAACATGTATTCTAACTGACAAAAGCAGCTCAAAAAAAGTCATTGATTCTCCCAATTCCTATTCTTGTGCCAGTCTAACAACAATTGAATAACAATGCACACCATACATCATACCAAAAATTCATTCTTCTTCCATCACCAACAGAAAATCATATACCTAGAATTCCCACATTGTTTGGATATCACCTTCCAAACCCCTACCCCATGGGTTGATCGAACTGGATTTAAAGCCCAACCCCGCTCTTAGACACAAGTAAGTGCAAAGGCCTCCTAGAGGCTAGTTACAAGTGTATGCCTGATTGGAGTTTTTTGTCAAGAATAATGCAGCATATTTGAAAACAGTCATTAAGGGACAACATGACTATCAAGTGATCACTAATCATAAAAAATAAAAACACAAAGTAATCTTTTGTGTGTGCGCATTACAAAATATACAGAATTATGATATTTGATAGCCATAATGAAAATGATGTACATGGTTGAATCAAAAAAAATCCAAAAGGCAAATACTGAAAAGTACTAAACTGGTAAGTAGTGACTTCTATGCCTACAAGAAGCAATGCAATGCAATCCTCTTTGCTTTTTGTTTTTTTTTTTTTTGGGTAAGTGGCAATGCAATGCAATCCTAAAGTGTATAATCAACATCCTTGTTAAGCATAGTGATGCAGCACTGGCAGGCAGAGAGTAAAATAATACAGAAAAAATAGAAAATAATGGAGGAAAATGGAACGGATCACAAAAGCCTAGGCTTCAGCACTTAGGGATGCTTAGAATCACCACCGAGCTTTAAAGACAAAATCTCACTCCAAAAAATCTCTTTTTAAAAAACTACATGTACAACAAGTCACAATTACATTCCATAAAATCCTCAAAACGTTAAAGCCTACATTCAAAATTCAAAAATGAAATCTGGGATTTCAAATAAGATAAAAATATGAAATAATAAACCCTGAAATAATTCTGATTCTGTTACCTGCATCACATGAGATCATTATCATCATTGATATCACAAGATTTGTAACCCTCATCATGCAACTCATTTACATAATCCTAAATTATTAACTTCTCCCTCATTAAGAAAAGGTTGTAAAAAGAACTTGAACTTGTTGCCCTCCCTAGTGACCTCTCTTCAATCTCAAAATCTTTTTTCTTCATCAACAATAGCTATAGCATCATTACCCCATGTCAAGTAATCATCATAATTTTTTTGAGTTCTTGATCTTTTCTCCCAACCAACCACTAATTGTTACCATCTATATATTGCAAAGAAATTGAATCAATCATTGTCCCTTTTTTTTCCTCTTTCTTTTAGAATTCATATTGAGGGGTGGGCTTATGTGTAGTGCATCACACCATAAGATTGGTACTTGTACAACAAATCAAGGGCTCATAACAATAGGTCCGGATACCAACAAATCATGGTCCCTTTTTTTTTCTCTTTCTTTGTGCTTTAAGTGCACTTTTACCAACACTGCCTCTTCCTCGCCATATTCCTGCCACCAAACATCTCAACAATTGGTTGTACTCCGGGATGAATCTCCAGTTGAAGCACCATCTATTTTTCATGCATACAGATTAAATTGGACAATAGGTCCGGATACCCATTAACTAATAAATTCCGATTTGGGTGGTGAATTCTTAAATCCAATAAGTTGTCCAATTGATTTGTATCTGAATAATTGTCTCATTGGATGAGAATCAAATCACCCCCTACGCAATCTAGATCCGATCTATTTGCAGATCTACCACATATCATATAATCTACAAAATTTGGCTTTGAGGCAAGCCATTTCATTTGCAAAAACTCTTTTTTTTTTTTTTATAAGTAAGAAAGATGTATATTGAAGAAAGCTACTTTATATATATATATATATATATATAAGTAAAAGAAAGCTACTTTATGCAAAAAGAGCACAAAGCAGACCAGAAAAATTACAAGGAAAAAAAAAATTTAATTACAAAAAAGAAGAGAATTAAGGAACAAATGGAGGGAATCACTAGATGTGAGTCCCCAAGTCCTAGACCAAGCAAACAACTCTCACAAGTACAATGTAGCTTTTAATTACAGATGGAAACATGCTTTGAAATAGAGACAGTACAAACCTCTTTATCTTTATGATGACCCATATCCCCTGGTCTTTTTACATAACCTGGATCTTTACTGCATGCAATAATGATAGAACATCATGGGAGTAATTTTTAATAAAGGGACAATAGCAAGATCAATTATCAGCAATACAGCATTCTTAAAGAAATTTAAAACATGTCATTATATCTAGCAACAACTCTACGAGATAAGAAGCAAATGACATAACTGATAAACAGATGCAACTGCAAAACATACGAGCACAAACAACTTAATGGGTTTTCTCCAGCAAACTTTACAGCATGTACAAAATTTTGAATTGATGGAACATAAATGCTATGTACAGTATGATTTGTAAACTTTTTAAATGATGACCAATAGACACTTGAAAGAACACATCTGTGATGACAAAACAATTCCTCTTAGTTTGACATTAATGGTTCATTACAATCATAACAGTAAAAGTATCAAGGAAAGAATCACTAAGTTGGGAGGTTGGACAGATGGCACGTACCTATTAAAGGATTTGGCACATTGATCTCTCTCTAAGATTTCATTCTTGTTAGGAACATGGCTTTAGGTTACATCATGATGGCAATCATTTTTGTAAGCAGTATGTATGCCAATATATGTGGGGGGGGGGGGGGGGGGGGGGGGGGGGGGGTTTGGGGAGCAGGTCTCTCCTTCCTGATCCACCCTACAGATTAAAACCTTATACATCCCACCCTGTAGCCAAGGCAGGATAATAACCTTGTTCCCACCTGCCCCGCTAACAGCTTTAATCCCTATCTCTACCCCACCCATGCCACTACAGAAAATTCTGATGGTGGATAAATTCCAAAAAACAAAATACGGTGATTATAGATTGGTAATGTATATGCAAGATTCATGGGGAGTAAGTCCAGCACCTTCTTTTGCATTGTTCAATGGCACAAGATATTTAGTCCTTAACACTCAATTTGTTTTGACGTAAATGTTTTCTAAAAAATGAGTCATTTTCTAAAAAGTAATATTTGGAAAACTATCTCATTGTCCTATGTTTGGCAGTGACCTCAAAATGAGATAAAATTGTTTTCAATAGTTTCCATATTGCCTCTTAATTTTCTTTATTTAGCATGCCTTGAGATAAAGCTGTTTTCCAGAAAATTTTAATGGAAAAAATCTCTAAAAAATAACTCAAATTTTTATAAAGGTTTCCGTTGACCTAAAATAGTTTTCCTTAAGACTTCTTCCTTTTTTTTTTTTCTTTTTTTAATGCTACCAAACATAGAGAAACGCAGAAAACTATCTTCACAAGAGGTTCTCCATTGAAACAAATGGAGCTTAGTGTTTACATCATTAGGGGTAAGGCAAGCATGGTAGGCATTTTATCACTTTGCACTTACAAAGGGGGGAGGTGCCATTTGATCTAGAGTTCATTGGCTCCATACAAAATACATCAAGGATATATTAGTAAATGGACAGAAAATAGCAGGCATCCTCAAATATGGCCCCACATCAGGTTAAATAAGATGTGTACCCAAACTCACCCCATCCCCAACTTAGTGTGCCTTCATTGAGACAGGGTGGGGCAAGTTACCCATTTAACCTGTCCTACTGCCATCCCCAATCTTTTCTTATCTCTATATCCTTTTTCCCTCTTCTTTGTATACAAATAACTATAATAACAATAATTTTATACTGTTGTCCTTAATAACACTGATATTCTTTTTTTTCTCAATTTTGGAGGACCATATGGTGAGTTTCATCAAGGTCCCTTGTTCAGATCTCAAAATAAGTCACAATTTGTTTCAGTTCTCCAATCAAAGATTTTGATAATTAAACTGGTACTGGAAACCACCCAAGACACATGGGCCTAAAAAATTTGTGCAGGTCAAGCAGTTGGGCACTTCATACGCCTAGATTGCCAAATAACCTCACTAAACCAGCAGCAGCCCAGGTCACCATTCACCAGTTTAACCCTCCAGTCTAGGCTGGTGTTGATAACATCAAGTTCCATCATTCTCATTGGCACAACAGTATATGTCAATGTATATGTAGAGTACATGCACAAAAAACCAAAAATTGTATGCCAAGCAACAGAACGTAAATATTAAAAAATTAATAACTTGAGGGAAAAAATGTCATCTATAAGGAGTCAGGGACTTGGTCATAGCTAAAATTAGTCATAAATGTATTTCCATAACCCTAAATTGGCATCAAGAAAACACTTTAAAGGTCCTCTAAAATGCAAAACAAATGATGGTTGAGTGGCAGTACCAAATATTCAAATCTTTTGTCCAGGTGCTTCAATTTTCTATCAAAACATTCACACAATCACATCCAAGAATGAGGCACATGCAAATTTTCTCTTTCATTTTTGTTAAGTAATAAAATTAATTAAAAAACAGAGCAAGGGGTACAATGCAACACTAGAACTCGGAGCAATATGTAATTTTTCTAAAAATCCATGAGATATTGTACCCAGTTTGACAAACAGAGGATCCAGGATAATAAAAATATGTCAAGTTGGAAACATGCCTTCACCTACAAACAGCAACAAAATTAAAACACAAGTACGGCAGAGCATGAGATTACCTAGCACACTTGTAGAACATAATCAGTGAACCAGCCACCAGAGTAACAGCACCCCATCCCCAGAGTCCAACAACAGCAGTAACCTTTGTAAGATTGGGAGCTGGCACGAGTAATAAGAAGTCAGTCATTTTTTTGATAAGTAATAAGAAGTCGGTCATGATTAACATCGTAGCATGCCTCCATCTGCTATTGGAAGAAATATTGTAAAACCATAGCTTATTACCTACAAGGACTGAGTTGATGAAGAGGACCGTGAGAATGATTATTATGGCAAATAGGATAGGAGCATAACCTATATCTGTCATCTTCCCACCGCAAATTTTATCTCCCCAGTTGTTGCCTTGAGCTCGCTGTGCATTAGACTGCACAAAAATCAAAAAAGAAAAAGGACAATTATTAGGTGCAACAAGGGCCGCAGCCAAGTACATAAAAGATTACACCTAAAAGAAGAATGAGAAGGGGAATAGACACTCAATTAAATAAATAAAAATCATAAAATCTAGAGCATCCCCAAGTCTAAAATAAGGACACATAAATTTGAACAACAGATGCATCAAGACCTTGGGGAAACTCTACATAAAACCCAGACTAATCACTGCAGACAAACTTCTTGACCTCAAACACCATTTTATTCCTCTGTGACCAAATGTTCCACATCAAGCAAGGAGGAACAGCCTTCCAAACTAAGTGATACATTTCAGAATTACCTTGTAAACCTTGCTCTAACAAGGTGAGGAGGTGCCATTTAAGCAAAGTGGTCATTGGTATTTTACATGAGTTTTCATTGTGATATAAACATCTTAATCAACCAGTGTATATTTCATCCACAGAGAAGTTTCTAAGAATCCAGAAAACTAAATCCACTTGAACTTCCCATGCAAGTTTAATCCCTGGTACTTGTTATATTTATTGTCTCTATATTAGATATGATTCTTTCTGATATATAAAGCCTTCTTTTCCCTGATTCCCAAACCACCATAACCTTTACCAAATCAAGATTTCACTTCTCCAACAACATTTTTACTCTGAATCTAGAGCATTCTTCATGCATGCAAAGACATACCCATATGAAAACCTAACCCATATGATTGCAATATTTTCTGCATGACCATTTGAAATTGAAAATCTAATCATAAATGATATCCATATATTCTTGTGAAGTCCCAATAGGTTTTATCAAGCAAGCTTCACATGAAACGATTTATTTTATCCAAGCTGAGCATCTTTTAGAGCGGGGGAGGGGAAGGAGGGAAAGGAGGGCAATATTAATTAAACAAAAAGTTACGTACAAGGAAAAGAGCGACATGCCGATGACCTTTATCAGACGCTAGCTGACCAGGAGTGAAACCAGCATTATCTTTCACCATCAGTTCCTGCTTCGTGCCAGCATGTACAAGCACACTGCATGCCTCCACATTTCCTCTTATTGCAGCCCAGTGCACAGGGGTACAACCTTTCATAGGATATTCAACATCATCACATCTAGAACAAATATATTAACACAATTACCAAAGCCACCCTTTTTTACAAAAAGTTACAGCCATTGGGATGTAGATTAACAAGAATTGTGGGAGAAATTTGGAGTAACAACTGGAATATCTACATTAATGCATTTTTTATTGACCATATTTTCCTCCTGCAAATCTCCTTTATTACCCCCCCTCTCCCCCATCACCCACCTCCACAACCACACCCCCCCCCCCAAAAAAAAAAAAAAAAAAAGATTAATTCAGATGTTAGACACATTGGGAGCCCCATAAAAGGATCTCACATTCAGGTAAGGCTAAGATTCTAAAATATTCTATCCCATTTATTTTGTCCACTATTCCATGTTGTCAACTTTGAAAAGTAAATAAACACAATTTTAATAACTTATCTTTTACTTAATTTGAAAAGTCAAGACTCCTTATTTTCATTGCAATTTTTAGATTTTTGAGTTGTAATCTATAAAAGAATTGAAATCGAGCAGGCAACATGCGACCATATTATGATGCCATTCTTTCTCTGATGCATGTCATATAACACATGCTAATACAGAATATTTGTGGAATTTAACTTAATTAATTATTAACCGAGAAATCATACAACCCATTTAAGAAGATATTAATTGCCCAACCAATATACCTTCTTTATCTTGTTTCCCTTGGGATGCATCTCTAAATAGAAGTAATCTAATTGTATCTGCAAATCCTTTATATGCAGCCCTGGTTGAAAACAGGAGAAGAATCATTTTCATATAATAAGCTTTGAACAATCTTTATGTTTTCCAAAAGACTGCTGGGTATTACCTAAAAATCAAATGTGGAGTTTCTTAAATATTATAAACTGGAAAAAAGTTCAAACATTTCAGTTATATAGACCAACAACTCTCACTTATCAGAAAGAGATTTTTAACTGACTTCCATACATACAGACATACATACATACATATTATATTATATTATATTATCTAGTATACATAATCTAGTAGGATACATAACAAGTATTAGATGCACAACAACTTTAATGAGACAGGGAGGAAGAACAAAATGAAAACTAACAGGAAAAAAAAAGGCAGCTACTGTGGTTCTCCATAAACAAATTAAATTTAAAATGATCGTCACACAAATTATTATGCAGAGGTGGACTCTTTAGAAGTATAATTTTTTTTTTTCTTTTTTGATAAACAATAGAGTTATAAAATATCCAGCATTTGAAATGATATGCATAAAACCTCCATGAACCATGCAACTATGACACAGGTGTCCTTATGACCCAACATGCATTATTCCACATACAACATTGTATTTGGAATAATGCATGTTGGGTCATAAGGATACCTGTGTCATAAGATGATTGAAGTTGTGTCAACTTTAACATATTGACATATATATATATATATAAACACAAGATGTATACATGTGGTGCACCACAAAAATCACCTAAAATTACCGCAATCAAGAAATTTTAACATACAAGAAACTGAATGGCCAGTTAAAGCAATGATCCAATCATACATAGAACATAAGAAAATCAACATTAGTTCAATTGTAGTTTATCTAAGTCCTTCAAATGTCCAGCTGTTGCATTCCTTCCAAATAGTCCGCATCAGCCATAAAGAAATCGCATTCCACAATACAGCCATCTCCATTTCGATGTCAACCGAACTGCCCCTTCCTACATGCCAACATATCAATTACCTTTGAGGCATAACTCACTGCACCCCAAAGAGACAAAACACGAGAGACCAAAAAACTCTAGCAATATTGCAATATAAAAGTAGGTGATCAAGTGATTACCCGCATTCTTACACATGCAACACCACTCCACTACAATTACATTCCTTCATCTTAAGTTATCCATCATAAAAAATTTCCCTAAAGCAGCCGTTCATGCAAAGAAAACCACTTTAGCGGGGACTTTAACCCTCCAAATACTCTTAAGTAAAAAACAATGAGCATCTCCAATATGTAACATTCTATAAAAGGACTTCATCTAAAATAGTTTACTTGTTGGAATCTAAAGTTATGTTTGGTAATAGTTTTTGTTTTCTATTTTCAAAAACTTGTTTTGGAGAATATAAAGAAAAAACAATTTTATTTTATTTTTGAAATAGAAAACATGTTTGGTTAGTTGAAATTAAAAAGATAGTTTTTTGAAGAAAAAAATAGAAAATACTAAAATATGTTGTTACTAGGATTTGAACTCTAATGCTAACTCATTAAATGAGATAGATTCATTATATTAAATGCATGTTTTCATTGATTTTTGAAAATTAGAAACTGAAATCAGTCTTTTGCGTATGTTTTCAGTTTCCTTAAAAATTAAGTTTTGAGAATAGTTTTGTTTTCTGTCTATTTTGGATTGCCAAACAAGTTTTTTAGTCTCAAAAATAGAAATTTGTTTTTGGAAACAAAAAATAAGGAGAAAAAACAGTTACCAAACATTCCCTAAGAAATCTGGTCATCTGCATCCCTTCTTAACCTTTGTTTTTTTTTTTTTTTGATAAGTCCCTTCTTAACCTTTGTAGGATAGATAAGATTAAGTAAGTCAGTTAGCTCCCAATCCTAGACAGCTCTAATAAATGTGATATCCCAACAATTATTTCCTTCATTCCATACACCCAAACCTCCATATTGAATTGGTTGACAAACTGTCTTCCCAATTTTCAAGATGGAACTAGAAGTTATCTCCTAGCGCACCCCATAAAGTGACCGTTTGGCCTCCACGTCCACGTTTTCTGCTTCACGTTTTCTGCTTTTTTTTTTTTTTTTTTTTTTTTTTTTTGCCCGCATTTGTTGACTTTGGGAGACAAATTTTACTGTTATGAACAGTGTATGCACTGTTCACACACTGTGCATACACTGTTCACGTATTAAAAAATATTAAAAATGGGTCCCACGATACTATTTACACATTTAAATATTATTTTGCTACAGTGTTTTCAGTTTTCAGTTTTCAGTTTTCAGTTTTCAGCAACAATAAGTTCAATCCAAACACACCCAAAAAGTCACTTTCTAGTTTCTCAATATGCATCGCAGTGCTAACAAGAATAGGAAAAAGAGAAAGGAAATAAGTTAGCAAACTCGAAAGCATCTGTTTATTGCAAGTCTTAATACTCTTAGATAAAACATTTCTGTCATGCTACTCCATTCCACCTTCTCAAGCATTGTATCCCAAATTACTATAGATTTAAATCCGGCAACCAACGAAAATCTCAAGCATTTCATAGGCTGACTGAATACCTTGCATCCTAGAATATGGGCCAACTCTTCCACCTTTTATTCTTTACCAGAAAGCCAACTCTAACTTCCACTTTGTAACCATACTTCTTTTAAACTTTCCAGCAGAGTAGACATATATAACCAATTACTCCCTATTGACAGCTACAATTTAATACATACCCATGTACATGGGATGTATGAAAAGAGATACACCAACTAAGAATGATAATTAGAAAGATCAAGCATCTCAGGTAAATTAAAGATAGAAAATTTCCCTAAAGCATTCATCCACTCAAAAAAAAGATTTGGGGAATGAAAGTTTCAGGCCTAAAAGTAAACGTTTACACCCTTAAAAACATATCATTTCTCTCACTACAAATGCTTCACAAGATACACTGAGGGATTGCCTTCTAGATGTGTATACTATGGTCTATCTAAACTAACCTTGCCAACAAGCTAACTACTCAATCACCTACCAGGCATAACCCAATGAACCCCCAAGAGATTAAACACCAGAGACCAGAGCTCTCTCACAACATCACAATGAAGAAGCAAATGGTCAATAGTCTCCCCACTTGACTTTCACATGCAACACTAGTCCACAATAATGATACAGCGTTTTATTAGATTATTCATGGTTAGAATTCTCCCCAATGTTGTTGTCCATAGAAAGAATAACACTCTTGTAGTTGTAGGGCTGTCTCTAGGCTTCAAGATGCTTTTCCAACAGAAAGGAGGACCTCCAATAGGATTTAACACTTTGTAGAATTATTTAACCTCAAACACACTATGGTGCTCACCTTGTTTGGTATCTACTGGGTAATGCCGAACACTATGGTGCTCCTAGCATGCTGGCAAGGAAAGTTTGGTCATCATCATAATGGTGTTATCTGAATGGCTGTCCCTCATTTTTTGATGTGGCACATTTGGCAAGAGAGACATAATTGGTACTTTGAAAGGACAGTAGCAGACTTAAAACTTTTCTTCTTTAAACGCTATCAGATTGAATGTCAATAGTAGGAAGTCATTCTATTAGTTCGGTTTATGATTTGATGGATGCTTGTAATTTGTGTATTTGATTGTTTTGGTCCCCAAATGTATATTTCATGTATACTTGGGTGACTCCTTTTTATGTTTTGAATAAAATTTCCATTACTTATCAAAAAATTTAAACCAACAATAAGAATTTAGTTCCATCATTTATTTACACTATGTTTCTTCTACAGAAGGAAACATACATACTAATCATTACATAGTATATTCACTATAACACAGATACATTCTATAGAATTTGCATTGATAGTCTTTGGACCAAATGGCAGCTCTCCCCTCAATTCTGCACAACTAATTTAGTTATATTTATAAATAAAGGAAGACTGGCAGGTCACTGCAAACACAAAGCTCTTATTGTCATCCATATGTTAGAATTCATTGCTTATTGACGTACCAGTGAAGAGGACTCCTCCCCTCATTATCAGGCACATCAAAATCAGCTTGATACTTCGCAATAATGTGATTTAAGAAAGCCGTTTGTCCATATTGAGCTGCAACATGAACTGCCTGCAGTGAATAAGTATATAAACAACAGAGTATTGGAGATGTATACCCATCACAAGCAAAGAGAAAAGAATTAGATCCAAAAGAACTTGAAATTAATTGGAATTAAACTACTTTCAACCACAGTAAGGAGGTTAAGGAAGTTCCCATATGACTCATTGTCAATATGGTAGCTCTCTAGATAATTCATTCTACACATATGCTCACAAACAGTTTGGCCATTTACACACATACATTTGGCATATTGTATTAATATTTAGTAATACAAGTCAAGTTGTACAACATTCCTCCAAACTATTCAAGGTCAGCCACCTGAATAATGTTTATCCATTGCAATATTTTCAACTTCAAAAGGAACAGCATAAAATTCACCTTCCTTGACTTAAGTAGCATCCCAATAAAGCTCCTCCCAAGTTTAAGCTTTGGACCAGCTGTGTGATGCAATTGACCACACACACAACACAGCAAAGTTCACATAAATCTGAACACCAAAAGTGAAAGGCTCTGTAGATTATCCAACTACATCAGGCTTTCTGTTTGCATATTTGTGATTTTTTTTTTTTTTAATAAAACATTTTAGAGAAAGATATGTACAATGGTCCTCTTAAGTAATAACCCTAAAAGGTTTTTTTTTTTTTTTTTTTTTTGAGATAATTCGATAGTTGGGAGAGGGGAAATTTGAATCCTGGACGTCTACATTAAAAACATCAAGAAGTGTCAGTTAAGCTAAAAGGCCATTGGCGTTTTTTTCCTTGGCTTTTTAAAGAACAAAAAATATAAGGAAACTCATAAATAGTTACCACTAGTCTTATAGCTATCTCCTAGTGTTTCCAAAGGAAACATCCACGGTTCAAACCCCTCCCCCAACTATCAAATTATCAAAGGAAACTCATTTATAGTTATCAAAAAGAAGGAAACCATTAATTTAAGGTTATAGGTGATTTTTCTATGTTATCAATATCCACAATATATATGATATATCTATCTAAACCCATAAAACATGAGTACAAAATTCCCTTAACTCTATTATAGAACCATCAAAATGCTGAAAAGATGCACATCAATAATACTCTCATGTGCACAAATAAATATTTCCATAATTATTTCAACACAGCCATTGGTTATTTAGTCTCTGTAGTGGATCTATTCCTAAAAGAGTGACTAACTTTTACGCCCGTCATCAACCTACCGCAACTCTCCTCCTTTTCCTAGGCTTAGTACTGGCTGCGAACAAAATATATGACACTAAGCACAGACACAGGCGAAGTTGTTATTTACATGTACAAAATGACCAACTCTAAATTTCAAAAAAGAAACATTTGTTTAAGGATTAAAGAGAATGAGACAATTACCCGATAGCCATTGAAATCAGCTGCTTCAACCCGAGCTCCATTCTGCAAAAGCACATCTGCAACAGCAATGGCTCCCCGAACAGCCGCCCAATGCAAAGCCGTCTGTAGAATGTTGTCAGTGGCATTGACATCGCCTCCATGCTTCACCAACAAAAACAACAATGAAATCTTCAACCATAGCAAACCCCATCCACCACATAATGTAGCAACCCAATCCCAATCTTCAACCATAGCACACACACACACACACATTAACATATGATTCATCAACAAATCCACTGCAGAATTCAGCTCTCAAACATATAAAAATAAAATCTTTTCTTCCCCATTTGGAATACGAATTCTGCTAAATTAGAACAAGCCCACCAAAGAATACATCATTTTGAGCACAAATTGACCACACAAAATACATACAGACATAAAGTCAAACACATGGCATGCATGAGTGGAAAAGTGTGAGTTAATTGAGAAAAAACCTCAACGATATATTGCGCGATATGAGGAAAATTGTTGAGAGCGGCCCATTGAAGAGCGTAGTAGCCATTCAAATCGGGTTGAGAAAGAGACGCACCGTCTTCCTCGACGAACTTCCTCAATTTGTCAAAATCTCCATAAGCGGAGGCAGAGAACACGTCGATCACAGGAGCCACAGAGACTTCCTCGTTAGGGTTTTGCTGTTGAGCGTTTGAATCCGATGCTGACACTATTTCAATCTCCGACGAAGCCATGAAAAAACC
>JARQAD010000010.1:27198551-27203551 GCA_029955455.1 Quercus agrifolia | reverse complement strand
CGTACACGTGAAATACCAACCTGGGTCCACCCCTGCGATGCATTTAGGGCCCACCTCGCGCCGTGGAGCACGCGGGGTTGGGTGCCTGAGGGCTTGTCATGAGCATGCCTACTCGTGGCCAAGCTCAAGAGGGGTTGCCCCTGTGCATTGCCAAATACCTCCTTCCCCCCTAAAGAGCGCTTAGGAAAAAATCCACTCTAGCACAAGGAAACATTAATTTGTTGAGGAGGAATAACTGGTCTTTTTTAGAGCATTTCTTGGAGTCTTGCCCTTAATTTTTTGCACACATGCTAAGAAAAATCTCACATTCAACCTCTCAAAATTTGGAGGCCAGATTCAACATATTTTATTTTTTATGATATTTGAAAGCCAGAAAATAGGAAAAATCATAAAAAATTCAAAACTACTCGGAACGCCAAACCGCTTGTTGGAAGCCTCCTCTAAAATCATGGACTGAATTTAGGAACACAAAAATGGAAAAAGGCACGAGCCAATTTTTCCGGAGTGCGGGACGATGCGGGGTGATGCGGCGTGGCGTGCATGCAGGCATGCCCTTGTGCACCCTGCCATGCCCAATGCCTGCCTCTTTGGGTCAAATAACCTCATTTTCCAAAAGGACCCTCATTTTTTGGGAAATCAGTCAAAATTTGTGTGCAAGCAAAGGCAGCCAAGGTCAGGGCGTGCAACAGCCAAGGCCAAGGCATGTAGCCAAGGCTAAGGCAGCCCCCCATGGGCATGCAGCAGCCAAGGCGAACACCCAAGGCCTAGGCAGCCCCATGGGCATGCTGCCAAGGCCAAGGCTAGGGCATGCAGCACCAAAGGCCTAGGCAGTCCCCCATGGGCACTCTGCCAAAGGCCAAGGCGTGCAGCCAAGGCCAAGGCAGCCCCTTAGGGGCATGCAGCAGCCAAGGCCTAGGTTGTTGCATGGCTCACCAACCACACACAGGAACTACAAAGGAGATTGAGGGACATCGAGGGACACTGCTGTTGCCGTCATCGTCGTCGTCGTCGTCGCCGTCGCCGTCGCCATCGCCATCGTCGTCACTGCTGCTACCACGCAACCGCGTAGTAAGAAAGACACACACAAGCCCGATTGTCACAAGGAACTTGCTTCGCGCAGCAATGGGTGAAACTAACATCGTTCGCGTTGCGATAGCGTGCCCAAGCTAAACCAAGAATGCATGCATCCCCCCACCACACGGCTACTGAGACCATTCACCCCCCGCCACTGGGCACGGGTAGGTGTGGCCTCGAGGAAAGTGGCAACAAAGATGGCAGCACAATGCGTTTGATCATCACCTTAGGCTTGCTCTGCGTGACAATGGGTGAAACGAACACCTTTCGCGTTGCAAGAGCGCACCGTAGCTATACCACGTACACGGGGCAGAGTGATGACGCTCACTTAGTACGTTGGCAAAAGAGGCCGAGGCCCCAAACCCCCTTGATTTTCTGCATCCGAGGCCTTAAGCATGCCCACGTGGTCCACATTGGCAACGCAGAGGCCGCGAGGCACGCGTGGGACGAGAGGACAGCTTCGAGGTCCTGTCGACGCCCTGCCAAGATCTGCACCGACAGCCGCTCTACCGAGGCTCACGCCCCAGGTTTTGTAGCGACTGCCGCGCCCTCCCACTCATCGGGGCCTAGAACTTGCCCCAACGAACGGTTATACATCGTGCGCTTCAGCGCCTTCCATTTTCGGGGCTACTTGATTCGGCAGGTGAGTTGTTACACACTCCTTAGTGGACTTTGACTTCCATGACCATTGTCCTGCTGTTCTTAATCGACCAACACCCTTTGTGGGATCTTGGTTAGCGCACAGTTGGGCACCGTAACGCGGCTTCTGGTTCATCCCGCATCCCCAATTCTGCTTACCAAAAACGGCCCTCTTGGAGCTCTCGATTCCTTTGCGCGGCTCATCGAAGCAATCACGCCGTCCTACCTTTTTAAATTTTGGGAGTAGGTCTAGGGCGTTGTGCCCCCGATGCCTCTAATCATTGGCTTTACCCGATAGAACTCGCACGTGGGCTCCAGCTATCCTGAGGGAAACTTCGGAGGGAACTAGCTACTAGACGATTCGATTAGTCTTTCGCCCCTATACCCAAGTCAGACGAACGATTTGCACGTCAGTATCGCTGAGGGCCTCCACAACAGTTTCCTCTTGCTTCGCCTCGCTCAGGCATAGTTCACCATCTTTCAGGTCTCGACAGGTATGCTTCCTTGCGCCAATCTGCTCCCTTGCGCCTTACGGGTTTACTGGCCCGTTGACTTGCACACATGTCAAACTCTTTGGTCCGTGTTTCAAGACAGGCTGAATGGGGAGCCCGCAGGCCGATGCCAGGAGCGCACAGATGCCGAGGCACGCCGTGAGGCGCGCACTGCCAGCCACAATCGCGGCAACGATGTCTCCACGAACATAACTACAGCACGGGCTTGGGCCGCCGCCGCAATCCACGTCGATCCACTCCCCGATTCGATTGGCGAACCGATTCTCGCCGTTCCACATTCGACCGGGGCGCATCCCCGGCCCCCATCCGCTTCCCTCCCAACAATTTCAAGCACTCTTTGACCCTTTTTTCAAAGTCATTTTCATCTTTCCTTTACGGTACTTGTTTACTATCGGTCTCTCGCCCATATTTAGCCTTGGACGAAATTTACTGCCCGATTGAGGCTGCATTCCCAAACAACCCAACTTGCCAACAGCGCCTCGTGGTATAATAGGGTCCGGGCACGATGGGGCTCTCAACCTCTCCGGCGCCCCCTTCCAGGGGACATGGGCTCGATCCGCCAATAAGGACGCTTCTCCAGACTACAATTCGGAGATGCCCGAGAGGGCGCCCGATTCTCAAGCTAGGCTGTTCCCAATTCGCTCGCCGTTACTAGGGGAATCCTTGTAAGTTTCTTTTCCTCCGCTTATTGATTTGCTTAAACTCAGCAGGTAGTCCCGCTTAACCTGGGGTCGCGTTGGAAGCGCTGTTGAGGCGACAACGCGTGAGGGTCGAAGAACGCGTTCAGGTGTCGGGGGGAGCACGACGAGGAACGTGGGTAAGAAAACCACCAATTGTCGTGGATCTCGTTGCCGAGGACTCGTTTTTGGGCTAACCGCGCGTGCGAGCATGCACGGGAGGCCAACTTCCACCCTACCCAAACTGAAGTTTGGGGGGGGGGGCAACGATGCGTGACACCCAGGCAGACGTGCCCTCGGCCAAATGGCTTCAAGCGCAACTTGCATTCAAAAACACAATGATTCGCAGGATTCTGCAATTCACACCAAGTGCCAAGGGTCGTTTTGAATAATTCATAAAGCGCCGACGTCGAGGGCACACCGTGTCCGGGGCCTCCAACGTGGCTTTCTTGGTTCGATTTCCTTGGCGTGTTCCGCGCCAGGGTTCAGTTTGTGGGCAGATGTCCCCGCCCGCAAGGGGGGCGAGGGGGCAAAGAGCACCCCCCGTCCGTTGTAACCAATTCGCGGCTCGTTCTGCTGTGCAGGTTTTGACAATGATCCTTCCGCCGGTTCACCTACGGAAACCTTGTTACGACTTCTCCTTCCTCTAAATGATAAGGTTTAGTGGACTTCTTGCGACGTCGCCGGCAGCGAACCGCCCACGTCGCCGCGATCCAAACACTTCACCGAACCATTCAATCGGTAGGAGCGACGGGCGGTGTGTACAAAGGGCTGGGACATAGTCAACGCGAGCTAATGACTCACGCTTACTAGGAATTCCTCGTTAAAGGCCAAAAATTGCAATGATCTATCCCCATCACAATGAAATTTCAAGGATTACCCGGGCCTGTTGGCCAAGGCTATAAACTCGTTGAATACATAAGTGTAGCGCGCGTGCAGCCCAGAACATCTAAGGGCATCACAAACCTATTATTGCCACAAACTTCCTTGGCCTAAGCGGCCATAGTCCCTCTAAGAAACTGGCCGCGGAGGGTCACCTCCGCATAGCTAGTTAGCTGGCTAAGGTCTAATTCATACTTACACATGCTTGGCTTAATCTTTGAGACAAGCATATGACTACTGGCAGGATCAACCAAGTAGCATTCCTCGGCGATGCCAACACCGCTCAAAATCCCTTGCTCGCCCGAAGGCAAGGACGGGCACGGACGAGCACGGCAATCTTTTGGGGTAGAGCGATGATGCTCACTTGGTACGTTGGCAGGCCCCAAACCCATATGATTTTCTACATCCAAGGCCACGAGCACGCCCCCGTGGTCCACATCGGCAATGTGGAGGCCGCGAGGCACGTGTGGGACACTAGGATGGCTTCCAGGTCCTGCCAACGCCCTACGAGGAGCATTGACTAGGAACGAATCAACTAGAAGGACGAGTGCCTTAGAGGCAAGTATGCAACACAGGGACCCAAACTGCATCCGAGGGATCGAGCGATGCTCAAAACAGTTCTGATTTGGAGCATGCTAGACAATTCGATGTGCGAGCATGGAGCCTGCCAAGCCATGCAACCCTGCCACCACTTACATGCTATCACATACACTAGACCGCAGCACCACCAAACGTACCCCACAACAACACGCCGCAAGGCTTGCCGCGCATGAGGAAGCATCGAGTGGCGTCGAGACCGCACCGCTGGGCATGATGGACAACACTACTAAACCATGTGCCTGCAAGATGTATCGTCATCTCGCAGAGGCTTGATGGTCGCCTTGAGACTTGCTTCGCATAGCTATGGGTGAAACTAACACCATCCGCGTTGCGATAGTGTGACCAAGCTAAACCAAGAATGCATGCATTCCCCCACCACATGGCTACTGAGACCGTCGACCCCCTGCTTCTAGGCACAGGTGGGTGCAGCCTCACGCAATGGAGCATGCAAGGTTAGGTGCCTAAGGGCTCGTCATGAGCATGCCTACCCGTGGCCAAGCTCAAGAGGGGTCGCCCCTATGCATCATCGAATACCTCCTCCCCCCTAAAGAGCACTTAGGAAAAAATCCGCTCTGGCACCAGGAAACACTGATTTGTTGAGGTGGAATAATGGGTC